>CAKAKR010033848.1:49326-68928 GCA_916700685.1 Adelosebastes latens
AATTAGCCCTAATAAACTGAGAGTGAATTCATGATGCATGGAGGAGTCTGGCCAAAGCCCAACAACCCCCCCCCCACACACCCCCGCCACCCCAGCCCCCACTTCCCCTTTAAGCACCCTGAATCTATGAATGGAGTCTTTGCAACAGGACAGATGTGATCTGTTTTTGAGGAGACGACGTAGAAAGTGAAAGAGAGCGCAACATAGCATTAGAGATAAATGATAGAGATACAGTGTGTGTATGTGTTTGGGGGGTATCCCCTTGGGAACCAAAGCCTGGCTGGGCATCGTTTCCACAGGGACAAATACACACACTTGACATACACAACCAAAACACTTCGAGGTGAGCATTCATATCTGTGCTCTAATGGCAAATACACTGAAAAAAACACGTCATCCACCATGATAACCACAACTTTTTTTTAAGTAAGTTGCAGTGTCTCTCTTTACCATTACCATTCAGAGTCATTTTGAAATTGCCTTGTGAGTAAACTGTCTGTTCTGCTACTCCATATGATCCATATATCATGATACAACAGCACTGAAATACTGGTTATTTGCAACTCCGGACAGTAGTGTTTAAAAAGTCGGGTGAGCAGAAAGTGATATAGATATATACACTATTGTGACGGATACTGACTACAATAGTGATAACTAGCCATGCTAGTGACGCGGCTCTATGGAAAGCAATGTTGTTTTATCAGTCGGTCCACCACTTTAGTCCTTATTGAAAAATCATCATCATATTATTGGGACGATTGTCATGAACCTCCTGAACGATGTATCCTAAAGACTTTGGTGATGATACCCTGACCTTTTCTCTAATACCTCCATGAAGTTGTCATTTGAGTGAGATAATCAATGCATAGTGGTCACACACATCCAGATACCATTGAAGGCAGATGCTGGACTAATAGAACACAGCAATGAAAACGTAAACTAAGGGCCGCACACTGTAGCTCCCTGTGCAATTTATTGGCACATCCACAAGCGATGTTTCGAGGTCATGCTCTTGAGATAACTCCACAACTGTTTGATGGATTGCCATAAAATTTGGTTCAGACGTTCATGTGACCCTCAGGATGAATTCTAATAACTTTGGTGATTCCCTGATTTTTAGTGCTCTCATAAGGTCATACTTTCATTTATGACCAAATACCTGCACAGCTAACAACATTCCCGTCAGCCTCAACTGCACGGTGTGTTTACTGCTAATTATCAATTGTTAGCATGCTAGAACGCTAAACTAAGATAGTGAACATGGTAAACATTATACCTGCTTAGCCTCTGCAAGCTAGCATTGTCACTTTGAGCATGTTAGTGCATAAGTAGAGCCTCACAGAGTCGCTAGAATGGCTGTAGACTCATTGTCTCCTTTTAACAGAAATACTTTCAATGACCCTCTTATTACAAATTTGTGACCAACATGATAACAAAAGGCTGAATACTTTATAAAACAATAAACTTTACAATCAAAGCTGACAGTAATTGTAACATGAACTTCACTGGGAATAAAAACACGAATAATAACTATTAGTAAAAATACAAATGCCACAATGGATATTTTAACCTTCCAAAAATACATAAAATTGGAGCATAAGCATTTGTGTGCTGCAGTTTCTATTTGCATATCTGCCAACATATAGGCCTTATTAATCGCAATTAATCGCAAATTAATCATACATTTTTTATCTGTTCAAAATGTACCTTAAAGGGAAATTTGTCAAGTATTTAATTCACTTATGGGAGTTGGCAGATATGCTTGCTTTTTGCAAATGTATGTATATATTTATTATTGGAAATCGATTAACAACACAAATCAATGACAAATATTGTCCAGAAACCCTCACAGGTACTGCATTTAGCATAAAAAAATATGCTCAAATCATAACATGGCCCCTTTGAAGGGGCCGCTTTGAAAATGGCCATGACAGTTTTTCCTCGCCAAAATTTAGTGCAAGTTTGGTTATTTAGCTTCCTTCCTGACAAGCTAGTATGACATGGTTGGTACCAATGGATTCCTTAGGTGTTCTAGTTTCATATGATGCCGGTATCGAATTTGCCTTAACGCGTTATTATTTTGTTAACTTTGACAGCCCTACTACAAATATATCTGTGATAAGCTACAGTAATCTCTATTAACAGATTCTGCATTCATATGCACATATCTGTAGGAAAAGGGACAGGATTTTGGTATCAGAAGTTTTCTGGCTTCCATTTGTAGTCCGAGTAGTATTGACCAATCACATTCGAGCAGGCTTTGGTTGAATGCAGGTATAGTCTGTGAGACAGTTGGTTCAGAGACTGGTGATAAGCCATTATCAAACATAATACTGGCTTAATACCGTATAGTATTGAGCTCTAGTTCACAGAGAAGTGGCAGCCATCATTTGAACTATA
This sequence comes from Adelosebastes latens, assembly GCA_916700685.1. NCBI lineage: Eukaryota > Metazoa > Chordata > Actinopteri > Perciformes > Sebastidae > Adelosebastes > Adelosebastes latens. The sequence goes on from CAKAKR010033848.1 coordinate 51,727, forward strand.
GAAAGATCACTCCAAGACAGTCCAACCAAGAGACATCACAGTATTAACTGAAAAGTATATAAACCTCACTGATTACCATGGCTGATGGGTAATTTTGACCTGATCTAACAAACAGCAGTTTGGAGCTATTACTAAACGTCACCTCCCTTTAAATGAAAGGAGATGTGTTTCATGGCGGACAGGCATTCATTTTCTACATCACGCCAGGTAGAGAAAAATGTCCTGTTGGTAATGACGGCACCTCCGTCTCCCAAACACCCTGACAGCCTATTAACACCAGACAGAACCATCACTCTGGTATGATGAAACAGTCGAAGGCAGTATAATGATTAATAGAGACGGAGACAGAGCGACTCGATAAGAGATAGGTGGAAAGAGGTAAACGACAGAGGAAAAGGAATAAGGAGAAACAAGAGAGAGGACAACGCTGAAGTAGGACAGAACGCAGGGGAGGCCTGTCTGTCCCAGATCAGCCGTCTATACCGCCGGCAGGAGAAGGAGAAGGAATGAGTGAGAAAAAGAGAGAGAAAGGAGTGAGAGAGTAAACGAGATGGCTAAATCTGGAGTTATGATCTACATCCCCCCCCTGAGCAGCGTGGCAAATATTGAAAAAAAAGTTAAGCTCCATTCCCTGCACTTGGGCAAATATAACAGGAGAGAGACTTACAGGTTACACAGGTGGAAAACCTCAGAGAAAATAAGGCTCTGACGATGGGACGATGGGAACAGCAACTAACAATCAGTCCAAAAGACACAGTATTTACCTCCTTTCTGTCCTTCCCAAGCCCCTGAAGAGTATTCTGAATAAACATGGCTTAAAATAATCCAATTCATTCCAGTTAATCAATATGTATCTTCGTCAAGGCCCGTTTTTCCTCTTCCAGACAGGTAAGCTCTGTCCTAGTGTCCTGATAAGTCTTTTTTCCAAGCTTTGTCGAATTGAATGAGTGGCGAGAAGAGATTTTGGTCCCCAGATCCCCAAAGAGGAAACTGCACAGGTGGAATGTCAACTGTGTGTTGTGTCCTCTGTGTGTAGTGGAACTAAAGTGTGGCGCTCCATAACACTTTCCGACCATGAAGGAATTAATGGTATTTCCCCGCTAACGTGGGCTGAATGTTAATTCATCTGCTCGGGGGGCAAATCATGGCTGTTTGCTGGACCTTGACTGTCTTTGTGCCAAACAGCATCTGCAGTACAAACGACATGACAGTCAGTTAATCAACACTCAACAGCGGCTGCATCGGCCTGTTGAACCAGATCAACTCGACTTTCACAGGCCAAATTAATTGAGCTCCCAGGGAGTCAAACGAAACAGATCTGGACTCAGTCTGAACCTCGTCACACTGACAGACTGCCTGTTTCTACCATCATTCAAAGGCATCAAACATTATATAAATCTGACCAGCCTGAGGACTATAGCTACATGAACAGCTAGATGTTCAGTGTCGTACTGGTTTGACAGTGAAGGAATAGCTTTTATCAAACTAACTCATTCATGGACAGGTTGTTTGTTGATGGCAGTCATATATACACATTGACAGAGATTCCTTCCTTTATAGTTAGATGATACTGCTACAGCGCCACCTAATGGCCAAATTGGCACCAAATTTGTCATGCACTCAGACATCATATCTACACATGTCCACCAAATGTGGTCGCAACAGCCCAAAGCGTTCAGGAGATATGACATTTTTTGTAATATAAGCCCTGCCCACAACATTTTAGTTTTAACTTTGAGGGCCTGCTATAGTAAAACTGTATGGAACATAAAAAATTAGAAAAGACGAATATTTCCAGCTTGGTCCAGAGATGTCCAGTACCAAATTTTGTGACAATTGTTCAAAATTTTTAGGAGGAGAAGCAAAAATCAGATTTGGACACAATTAAAAATGGCGCAAAATGAATCTGGACCCAAATGCGTGTATTATATGGATAGATTGGTCTGGACCCACAACATTTTTTTTTGTCTGAGACTCATGGTTAAAGTTACAGGCCAAACATTTTTAACAGCATCCTCTAGGGGAGCGAGATCTAATGAATGTGACAACCGACCCCGTTCTCCCCAAAACTCCTGTTTCTTAACCAAAAACAAATGAACTTTTTTCAGGTCAGAAGGTAAAACTATTTTGGCTAACTGATGTCTTACCGACATGGTTGACTACAACTGGATGTTAACACCATAAAGATTTGAAAGAAAAACTTGAGAATAGCTTTCATACTACATTTTGTGAATTTTCATCCTTGCATAACTGAACTGGCTACTGACACTCATAACATGGTGCAAAAAAAGTCCTTCCAACAGGGTTAGCTTGTAGCTAAGAACAAGGGCGACGATAACTAGGCCCATATAAGAAACACAACATGAACTGTTTACTACAACACAATGGAAATCTTTAAATGTGCTAAATAAAATAAATAAATGTGGGATTCTATTGCCTCTCAATGGCTCTCAGAGAAGGAAACCAACGAGTTGGGGAAACTCTCACGAGATGGTTAAGGTTAGGCATTGACCTTGAATAGTTAAGGTCAGGATAGGTCGTAGGGCAGCAAGTCTCGCGAGAGTTTTTGCATGTTTTTGAAGATCTCAGATCAGATTTCGTAATTTGCGGGTTACCTTCTAGACACACCCGTGAGGCCGGCGGCTCGCAGCTAACGGTGCTAACAGCGCTAACGGTGCTAACAGCGCTAACGGTGCTAACAGCGCTAACGGCAAAATTGCTGACAGAGATAACAGTGTTTACCTTGGGGGGAACCGAAGGGTGGGTGCTATGCTTAGGCGACAACACTGTTGGTCGGGACGGTGTTATCAGCTGTAACCGCCGTATGAGCACAGTGCAGAGCGGCGGCTATGAGCTAGCCAGTGGGGCACGCTCACATGCACGAACATGCACTAAAAGCGCGCACGGCCGGCCTGGCGCACAATAAAGCACAGAGGGAGAGCGACTTCATTCTCTGCTCAGGTATACATTACTCTTCTATATCTTTACATAGCTAATAGTTTTTTCCTGCTATATTAATGCTCTGGATATTGAATTTAGCACCTTTCAAAATAAATAAATAAAGTTCTCAAAGGTTTATAAAAGCCAGACGAGTAAAAGAGTGAAATCACCTGATGTAACGATGAGGTGGACCTGCAGTCCAGCCTCCCTTCACCCATCTCTGCCTCAGAAACTGCAGAATGGTCAAATAAATGTGAAACTGATTGCACTGCTTTCTTCCAACACGTGTAATCCAATGTGTTTTATATGAGTGAAGTGCCACTGAAACTGATCTATGGAGAGCTGCCAGCAATAGGTTGGCGTGTAGCGACTGCTTGACATCAGTATGTGATGAGTGTGTTTGAACTTGAGCACCACTAAAAGCAAAGACTGAGTCATGTGTGTGTTTGCACACCAACGCTTAACAGAATAATCACTACACATCGTCAAAAGCACTTCACTTTTATACCTCTATACAGACTATACACGTCTCCAAATCCACCATTAATGAGCTGTTGGTGGCGTTAGAAGTTTTCACTGTGACAAATTGCCCCCATGGTGAGTGTGTCTTCTCTGATGATCCGCTCTGCCATCCTCTACCTCCAAGTCCCTGAGGCGACACATCCCATAAAGGGCATGAATAGCATGTGCGAGTTACTATGACTGTGTGTGTGTGGGCGATGTGCCCGCCGAATGCCATCGTCCAAGTCTCTGGTGAAACTGAACACACAGCCACGTCTCTTGTACTTGAACGCCTCCGACAACAAGTTGTTCGCAGGTTAACTTTCAATTCTGCTACATTAAGCTGAAATCCTCCTCGCCGGTCTGTGCAACACTCAATGCAGAAGTAGCTTGTGTGTAGTTATGTGTGCCCTGTAAAGTGACCTGCCATCACCTTCCTGTGGGCTGTGTTCAATAGAGACAAAGGCATCTATAGATAGACTGAACTCAGGTGGAGAGATAATGACAGGGGCAAACCAAACACATGTTCCCTGCAGGCAGGGTGACCCTTTTCCTGTAGAGGCAGACGCTCAAGTGAGAAGACAGCAGCTTGAACATCCGCTATCAAATTCTTCTGCTGTTTAATGCATGGCATCACACTTACATCTGCTCCTGAGTGCATTATTCCACACAGGGTGCATCTGTGTCCATGATCATCCATGCATACTTTGCCTTACACGCTGCAGTCAATATGTCACGGTAGCCAAAGTGTGATTTACTGGGTGATTTTATGCACTGGTTAGCCTTTTAATGTGAACACTGAGTGGTGAACTGTGCACCAGATCTTCAGCAACCCTTGGCATGCATGAAAATGAATGTGGGAGGGATTATCAGTTTGACACAACGATAAATCCAACAGCTGACAAGTAACATATCTCATACATCTACCTATAGCTCTGTTGCCATTGATGGTGCCACACTGTCTGATTCCCTGACTAGTCTTGTCTACAAATCTGTGTCCTTCCTCTCCCACTTCCTCTCTTGTCCCTTCTTCTTCTGCCTCTCTGTAAACCTGGGATAGAATCTGCTGGCATCAAGGAGGAAATCCACTGCTAAACACTGCTTGCCTTCCTTGTGTCTGTGCATCCCTCAGCCGATCCATTCAAGGCTGTCTCGCTTTTCTCGTTTCATTTTATTTTCATTTCAGCTGCTTTATTTTGTGCAACTACCACAATTTAAAGACGGGATATTGCAGCCATGTGAGAGAGGAGTTCATGTGTTACATCAATGCAGTAAACTTGAACATGCAAACCCCCTCCCACCCCCCTGCTGCACACACACATACACCCTTTTGACTCCAACAGCATCCCTCCACAAACATTATCCTCTGCCATGCACCTCCTTCCATCCACCATGCATGTCATCTTGAAAGAAGCAGAAAAGACAGAAAACGTTCTTACTGTCTTCTACAATCCCTGATGAAATACAGAAATCCCTCCTCTGGAAAAAAAGGGGACAGAAGTAGAAAAAGAGAGGAGGGGGAGCCCAGCGGTTGCCAGTTGCTTGCAGAGGAATAAGGAGTGAGGAGGGGTTAGCAGGAAGATGATGAAGAAGACTGTGGTTAAAGGGGGGGAAAAGGAAAAGATAATCACTGCTGCAACAATGAAGACCCTCCTCCTCCACAGCCGCCGCCGCCGCCACGAGAAATCACAAGGTGTCCGGCGTGCTGCTGTACGCTGAGGGATGGAGCATTATCCTCGGCTCCCAGCCGTCCTCCAGCAGCAGCAGCTCTGTAGTAACACTTCTATCTGCTCGGTCCGGCAATCTCCCCATCCCTCGCTCTCTATCCTCCCCTCCTCCCTCCCTTCAGCATGTTCAGAGTCCCTCTCTCTCCTTCTCCTTGTACTGGTTGGTTGGTTTCTCTCCCTCACCCCCCTCCCATACCTTTCTCTCTCTCTCTTTTGTCCCCCCTCCTCCCTCCATCTCTCTCTCCTCCATCATTACCCGGATACAGGGCATACCCCTCCCTCCCTTTATCTCTCTCTCTTTCTCTCTCTGTCTGTGTCTTTGATGTTTTGGAGTTAGTCTCTTAGCTGTGAAAAACTCTGTTTTTTTTCTCCTTCTCGCAGAACTGAAAGCACCATACAACACAGTGGGATCCACCCAACGGTGCAGAGATACACACACCACCAAACTCACGCATAAAATATGATTACCACATAATATCAACAACAAAACCACACACATCAATTAGAGCAACAATTTTAACGGATTCCTTCCATAATCCAACATTTATTTCCAAATCAAAGACACAGAGCAGCACAATCTGCAGCCAACATGTGCATCCTGTCTCACACACACACACACACACACACACACACACACACACACACGGAGATAAATATGAATTAGGAATGAAGGAGATGTGTATAAGAGGATGAGGGAAGCCACTGCTGCAATGCTTATTACCATACAGAGGGGGGTGAGGGAGGAGAGGACTGTGGGTGGAGAGGGAGCCTTCTACTGACGAGCTGAACTGAATAGCAAGTAGAAATCAACTCCATTATACCAATCAGTGATGAGTGAAGCATGTCAAACTCGCCTTATGGCTTTGATGAGCTAACAGCCCTATAACAGTTGGGGATGAGGAGGAAGAGGGGGGGGGGGGGTCATCATGGTTGTCTATAGTAACAATGATCACTGAAAAAACAGATGTTTTCAGCAGTCACATCTTCCTCTTGTTGCTGAGGGTGAGGATTATAAAATCTGCTTGCTTGACACTTGTTTAGTCAGAAGCTCTTGTGGATATTCAGGTGAGAGTAGGGCTGTCAATCGATTAAAATATTTTTTATCTGTTCAAAATGTACAATAAAGGGAGATTTGTCAAGTATTTAATACTCTTATCAACATGGGAGTGGACAAATATGCTTGCTATATGCAAATGTATGTATATGTTTATTATTGGAAATCAATTAACAACACAAAACAGTGACAAATATTGTCCAGAAACCCTCACAGGTACTGCATTTAGCATAAAAAAAATATGCTCAAATCATAACATGGCAAACTGCAGCCCAACAGGTAACAACAGCTGTCAGTGTGTCAGTGTGCTAACTTGACTATGACTTGACCCAAACTGCACGTGATTATCATAAAGTGGGCATGTCTGTAATGGGGAGACTCGTGGGTACCCATAGAACCCATTTTCATTCACATATCTGGAGGTCAGAGGTCAAGGGACCCCTTTGAAAATGGCCTTGACAGGTTTTCCTCGCCAAAATTTTACATATAACTTTGGAGCGTTATTTAGCCTCCTTCACGACAAGCTAGTTGGTTGGTACCAATTGATTCCTTTGATTTTCTAGTTTCATATGATACCAGTAGCTTCACCCTATAGCTTAACTCTTATCACTTAATTCTAGGCCAGCTAAAACCTCCGAAAGATCAATTGCGTTAATGCTTTAAAGAAATTAGTGGCGTTAAAACGAATTTGCGTTAATGTGTTATCGAGTTAACTTTGACAGCCCTAAAAAAAAAAAAACATCTGCTGGAAAAAACCCGACAGAAAACGGTCTGGTTAAGGTAGATGTTGACGAGTGCTACGCTGCATCTCAAATGTTGACAAAATATAACTGAATCCAGTTATGAATCTAAGCTGGGAAGCTGTTCACACTGTTACATTCTGAAAAATTATTATTATACTATGAAAAATGGCTTCTCCAACACAAACCTTTTTGGATTAATCCCCCTGTCTCAGTGTGCATTCTGATAAGCATTTCTTATAAATCGTGCCTCATTTACTGGACATCCTAAATTGTTCACATGGTTTTTATTCCGTCTATGAAACAAAAATGTTCGTCAGTGTCCAAGAGCTGAAGATGTTGCCATCAAATGCATTACTTTATCCGTAAACATATGCAATTTACTAAAATGTAGGACAAAGAAAAACACATATGACAATCGAGAAACTGGATGTTTTGCATTTTTGCTTGAAAAATCACTGGAATTGATTAAGAAAATAGGTGCAGATTAATTTAATGTCAATCAACTAATTGTTAATAGACTAATCATTGCAGCTCTTGATATCATCTGCTTTCATCTGCACCTGGATTAAATATAACACTAGCTGTGCTCACAAATCCCATACTGCATGTTTCACACACTATTAACATGAGAGAAGTAAATGCCATGTCGTGGCATCATATCTCTGGCGTGCCGAGGCGGTCTGTGCTCAAACTCAAAGGTCACGGTAACCCTGACATCTCAGCTCATGAAAGTGGTATTAATACGTGTCATTTTATCACCATCCTTCTCTTTATTGTCTCACATTAACATTACATCCATTAGCTCTGAGCTGGGCATCTAGAAACTGATGTGAATGAAATGAAACCTCGCACCGCGGGGGCTGTCCACCTCCTCACTCAGCCAGTGACTCATGCGGAGGTAACTTTCTCACACAGTATTAAAAGTATTACACCATCTGATCTATTGGTTTCTTTAAATGAGGTTTGCATTGATTAGTCAGCGTGCATCTGCCAGCGCTGCTCCTCTGACTGATTGAGTCTGTATGTATCGGAGGGTGTGTTTAACAGGTTTTGTTCATCAGGCTCGAGCAGGACCGGCAGTATTAATTGGATGAGAGTTAAGCAGGCAGTAGCAGTAAGCTAAAAAGGATTGCCGTGCTTCATCAAAACCACACAAGCAACTGCGGTTTGTACACGGAGACGGGGGAGTCGATTTAATAGCAGACAGTCAGACTTAATAAAGAAAGATAGCCATAATAATGATAAGAGCAATATCCCTGCTTGTGCAGCTGACATATTTATTCAGCCCCCCCCGTCAGACACACAGGGTTTTGTTACAGTCATAATTTACACTAATGCACTGACACCTCAGCCAGTAGCCAGTCATTTGGAGCCTCTGCCATCTGTCACCTGGGAAATAATGTGCAACGCAGGTACACATTTCTAAAGCTCTCTGCTCAGGGTTACAGTCTGTTTGTGTCTCCTTGCTCTTTCACCACAAGGATGACTGCTCTACTGCTGCTGATGGTGGTGGTTCAACACTCACACGCAGTCAGCCATTTCACAGGGCTACTGCTGCTGTGAAACGCTCATATGACAGATTATAATCCCCAGAGTCGTAGCCCCAGAGGCTACATACACACATACATGTAGTAATGGAACTGTGACCTACACAAGACAAGGAGAGAGTGAGGTGACGTCTTAATGAATAATCGCAAATGTGGAAAACTAGTAGGGTTAAAATGGTTGGAAAATATAGTTAATGTGGCACAAAATGGGGTTCTACTGTATTTTGTATAAAGTAGGGCTGTCATAGTTAACGAGATAATAACGCATTAACGCAAATTAGTTTTAACGCCACTAATTTCTTTAACGCATTAATGCAACTTGCGATTTTTAGGTTGTAGCGGACTCAGTTTTAAAGAGTGAAGATACTTGTATCATATATGTCGCGAAGGAAATAACGCTCCAAAGTTGCACTAATTTTGGCGAGGAAAAACTGGCATGGCCATTCTCAAAGGGGTCCCTTGACCTCTGACCTGAAGATATGTGAATGAAAATGGGTTCTATGGGTACCCACGAGTCTCCCCTTTACAGACATGCCCACTTTATGATAACCACATGCAGTTACAACTGGTAATTAAGCTCCACATTCCTCCACATTGACCAGCTACTACAGTTAAATGCTGCTTACACAATAAAGCATCAGTTTTAACAATTTAATAATGTAAAATATAATAATTTATCAGTCAAAGGGGCATTTCACTGCAGAACCAGTAATTGGTGGTTCTTCCACCACTGCTTAAAAGGAGGTAAAACTGAGGGAATCATGTTTTTATGATTGCTGCCACCCAAGTAAAATCAATGTTTGATTAATGGTCGAATAAATCTGAGCAGAATAACAGCTTTATTTATCCCCTATTTTTCTGTCGCTTTAACTGAACCATCTCCAAGACGCCCTCTCCCTCACTACTATAAGGGATAATCTCTCCATCTTTCCGTCCTCATGAGAAAACTGTTATACTTGGCATCAGAATTAACTGCTCGGCTGCTACTGAGAGCTAGAAAGAAAAGCAGAAGTGGGTCATGTGCTGCAGGAGGAGGGGAATCGAGGGGAAGAACGCAATCACTGGTTGTGTAGGATGAAAGCACAGGTAGAGAGGAAGGAGGTAAAGGCTGAGCACTGAACCAGGAGGATGAACGCTCGCCCAGAGCTTTGAAATCAACCACATGAAAACATTAGAAGATCACAGATACTCATTACTCCTACTTGCTTTATTTCACTTATGCAAAAGAACAGGAGGTTAGTTAATAAACAAACTAGGGCTGTCAAAGTTAATGTGATAACGCATTAACGCAACTTAGCGGGCTACATAACACTCCAAAGTGGGTTTTATGGGTACCCACGAGTCTCCCCTTTACGTCCACTTTATGATAATCACATGCAGTTTGGGGCAAGTCATAGTCAAGTCAGCACACTGACACACTGACAGCTGTTGTTGCCTGTTGGGCTGGAGTTTGCCATGTTATGATTTGAGCACATTTTTTATGCTAAATGCAGTACCTGTGAGGGTTTCTGGACAATATTTGTCATTGATTTGTGTTGTTAACTGATTTCCAATAATAAATATATACATACAATTGCATAAAATAAGCATATTTGCCCACTCCCATCTGTATTCAATACTGGGCAAATCTCCCTTTAAGGTACATTTTGAACTGATAAAAAAATGCGATTAATTTGTGATTAATCGTGATTAACTAAGTAATAAAAATATACATACATTTGCATAATGCAAGCATATTTGCCCACTCCCATGTTGATAAGTTTTAAATACTTGACAAATCTTCCTTTAAGATTCATTTTGAACAGATACAAAATGTGCAATTAATTTGCAATTAACTATGGACAATCGTACGATTAATCACCATTAAATATTTTAATTGATTGACGGCACAAAAATAAACATTAATAATATTTATCAGATAAAATGAATAAACATTAAAAGGCCGATAATTCATCTTTCTTTGAAATTCTTAATATATTTTTTTAATTGACTGATTTATTAACTAAATTACCGTGGCATGGATTGACACTAGGCCTATATGACAGATAAATAAAATACATTTACTGCATTTAACAGCTGCAACTGCATTCTACGATTAGGAAGCCCTAATCTGAATACAATGACGACAGAGTAAATTGTTTGATTATGAGTGACTCGATTAAATACTATAGAAAGGTATGTCATTAGATATGGGCAGATATATAATAATAATATAATATAAATAACATAGGAATTACATAATATGGTCTAGCCTTAGGAATGGATGTCTTCACCAATCCAATAACTGATTACATGGACGATCAATCAAATCAACAATCTGTATAATATTGCAAAATTGTTCATGTTACATTATGTCTGCAATCACATTGTGTGGTCTCTTGAAATTAAGTATAAAAAGAGAGTCAAAGACAGAAAATACAAAAAAAGAATTAAGTGTCTTTAATGATATAGGCTACATTTGTACATTTCTACAGCAGACTTTCAGCAAGACTAACTGCCAATTAGAAAAAAGACAGAGAAGGTTTCACCTGTAACAACTGAAACATTGGATAAGATGTCAAAGGCTGTGAAATTAAATACTTGATGTAAATATTCAGTTCAGTATTTTGTCCCGTTAAATAATAATAAAAACATTTAATAGTTTGAACAATCAATGTGAAATATAAATTACATTAAAGCACCATTTCAAGGATGAGGATATTAAAATAAATAATTGGCCTTTCCATTTCAAGACAGTACATTTTCATAGTAATGAAAGGCTGTGCAGTCACACTGAACACTCCTGCCCGCTGATGTCAAATGGGTTCAACATACAGTACATCGTGACATGAGGGAAACGCTCGCGTGACTTCCACAATCTACAGCAAATAACTCTGCTAACATTTTTTATAAACACCTATAAATGTGGAGCTGCATCAGCGACAACAAAACAACAGGAACTATTGCAGGTGATGCATAACTTATCCTTCTGTTCTTTCTGTTTGAAAAAGTAAAAACCGATTAAAAGGACAAAAGTGAACTACTCTGTGAGAAAATTGTCACTTTTCTTGAGTAATATCTAAATGTTTCCAACTGGGAGAACTCCCATTACAAAGCCGCTGTACTATCGATGTCTCCCACTCACTCACCCACTTAAGGACTCAAAAGAGCAGCTGTGAAAAGCTGCAGTTCATGTCACGCATGTCTTCACCCAGTAGAGTTGTCCTTGAATATATATTGTTTGATTTTACTGTACATCGTCCATGCACAAGCCTTTCATTGATGCACTAATGACTAATGATCTTACTAAAATCTGCAGAGCAACAGTCGCACGATCGTCTACGACAACACACCGTACTTTGATCCCTCAAGACCTGCCTGCCAAATGCATGCACACACTCGCGCACGCACACACACGCACACACACACACACACAAAGTGAGAAAGGATCTTACTGTGAGTATAAAAAACGAGGGTGGACTGTTCCAACAGGTGCTTCAAAAAGTCACAAAAACATATCAAAGACTGAGGCACAAAGCTGCCTTTTTAAAACCAACCGATACAAGTACCTGCAACCGATGACGGCGCTCCTGTCTCTACTGCCATACGGTATAGAAAAAGTCATACAGCTATGTTACAGTCAGAGGGCTTTCAATGTTTACATGGCCTGTAAGTTCACAAATATATTTAATGCTTTGTTTTCTTTATGCATTTTTAATTTGGTATTCTCAGCAAATTGTAGTGGATATTTAATTTTCTTTAAAAATCATACAGTAGTTAAAACACACTAATACGCCCGCTTTACATAAAACTCTGTACAAGCCATTCACACATTAACAGTCCATCAAAATAATGATTTAGAAAAGTGTCAATCAGTCAGCGGGCTTTAATTACTGGTAGACTATGAATTACAGTGTTTACAAAAACATCTTGTGGCAGATACTGTATAATCCCCCATCCAAATGTATTGTGGGATCCAGTGACTCTGGGGGTAGAAATCAATCCGAGTACTGGAGATCTAAGTCCACTGTACCATCTGTCACCACTAACCTCACCCTCTTGGGTTTTGTGGGACCCATAGAGTGAGACGACGTAACAGGTTGTCCATAGTGTTGTGCGCCTTGGTGTTCCCCAGGCGGGCACTGTTGCTGCATGTCCTTCCTGCAATGTTCGTCCTGACCTTTGAGCCCTGAAAATCCACCCAAGGAAAAAGACGCTGGGTTGGACAGCTGGGGTCCACAGGGCTCGAGGACCAGTCGCCCTTGGGTGCCTGAAGGTTCCATCAGACAATGGTAGGTGTAGTTTGTCGAGCCTAATCCTGGGTAACCCTCAGGCCCATCCCTGAGCCCCAGGGTCAATGAATGATCTCCACTGAAGTTCAGTACGTAAGGAGGACCTTGATAGCCGTAAGGGAAAGAGGCTGAGGAGGCTGAGGACTGACTCCTGTTTGCTGGTGCTGGCGTACCAGGAGGCGTACTGTGGGCCACGTGGGGGTTGTTGTGCTGAGGCATGGGCGAAAGAGACGAGCCGAAGCTAAAATCAAAAGGGTCTTGCTGAGTGTAACATGGCTGGTGCTTGTCTGTGGTCGACGGAGTGGATTTCTTGTCTTCTGGTGAATAAAGATCAGACACTTTGCTAGGAAAGAAGAAAGGTCTTGGCAGCGCTGAAAGGTTTCTGTATGCCATGTTGGTTTCACCACTTTCATGTTTGTCAGATGACATTTTACTTTTAATAAAAGACTGAGGTAAAGAGGAGTTGGGTTTGCTGAAATGTGGGTTGGACCTGCTGGGGATGCTGGAGGAACCAAGATGGCCAACATCTTTTCCAAACCCTTGAACAGAAATGTTGCCTTTATGATGACCGTCTGTACCAACACCTAGTTTCTGACTCTGCTGGGTCTTCTCAATAGCACCTGATTTTGCACCGACTATTCTGGATGTGACGACCGGGCTGCCAGCAGCCATGGCGTCTTTACAAGGTGCACTATACAAGTTCTGACTCTGGTTGCCCCCCTGATACTTGAGCACCCTGTGAATAACCGTAGAGGTTTTCTCGTGGAATTTGAATGGATTGTCAGGAGGATTGGGATTTTTCACAGAGAAGAGTTGAGGAGGAAGGAATTTGTTGGACATTTGAGGTGGCGGGACGGATTTAGTCAAGCAACTCTGGGGCACTCCTCTGACTGTGTTTGGCTGACTACTTGGAAAAGACTGGGATTTACTGGGAATGGTCATACGATGGAAGGGGCCCTGGGCTTTAAAGTTCGACTGGGCTTTTGATTGACTGGTGCTCGCCTTGACGTTGATGGAGGGTTGGGTTACAGTAACAGGAGCGTGAGCGTGAGCTGTAACAGATGATGGTGTTGCACCAAACACCCGAGGTTTGCTGACTGCAGGATAGGACTGATTTCTGAAGTCTTCTCTGGACAGCCTCATTCCTGGAATTTTACTTAGAATTCGATCCTTAGCGGTGAAGTCAGAGTTGCCGAGAGCTGAAAAACTGAAACTGGGGTTGGGTGGGTTTCTGCCTTTGGAGGTATCCTTGGCTTCACATTCCAGAGGAACAGCGTCGCTTTTGGAAGAGATCAGACCTGGAAAAAACTGCAGATCCTCACTGGTGAAGTTATTTCCTGGACTGGGAGGGCCAAGGTACGGCGTCTCAGTGGCCCATGTATCAGACGGGCTGTGAGAGAGGGGACTGCTGAAAGGATCTGTGGGTGGATCCAGTGAGCACAGATCTGACGGGGAAGATGGAAGTATGTTCTGTGGCTGATAATACCCCTCAAAGTTGAGACACTGAAAGTCCAGAATATCATCACAGCAGTTTGTGAAGTTTGGCTCACCGGAAAGCATGTTATCTGCAGTTGTGAATGGAGGAGACTGGGACGGGGGCTGGATGACAGAATTAGAAGCACTGGAACACGCTGTTGGCTTTTCCAAAGTCTGAGATGAACACAAGCCCTCGGAGAGCCTGGAGAGACTGTTGTCAATTTGTTGGAGAGTGTGACTAAGACAAGTGGTGGGTGTTTCAACAGGCCCACACTTCCGTGGTCTCTCCATTTTGTGCCTCTGTTTCCTTCCTCCGCTGTTCATCTCTGGCCTTTCAGTGATTGCATCTGCAGCTGAGGATATCACTTCAGTTTTATTGTCGTTAAGAGGGGAAGACAGAGACAGTGGTGACAGAGACAAGGAAAATGGTGGCGGTTCTTTTTTCAGAAGGGCTGTGTTGCTGTTCTGTCTCTGCGAAGGGAACTCTTCTTTGAGCTCGCTAACATCAAGACATCCTTTCTTTTGTTTCCCTAAAATGTGACCCTTCACCTCTTTCTTAACGTTGGGCTCTACTTTCAGTTCAGTTTGTATGAGTCCCTCTTTGCTGTCCACCTCCCAAATATCCTCCATCTTTCTGCGTAATTTAATGACTGGTAACGGAAGACCATTTGAATCCAATTCAGGCTGCAGTTGTGACTCAGTTTCAAACAAGCAGCAATTCTTTACAAAACGATCTTCAATTTTTGTTTCTTGCCCTACAGCTGACATATCACTGTCATTTTTACCACTCTTGATTTTTTCTGGCAGCAGTTTGACTCCATCTAGAATTTCCTTATCAAGCTTCTCTTTAATTTCTACTTTGTCACTGGGCGTTTCACTGGGCGTTTCACTGGGCGTTTCACTGGGAACACATACATTTTCAACATGTTCAGAGTCTTTGTCTGATTTCGCGTCTGCGGGAGCAGTTGTGGTCTTTCTTTCACTCAGCCTCTCGCCTCTTTTTTTCAAGCGATGCAATCTGCTCTTTGACTTCTTACTAGCCTGCACATGTGCCTGAGCTGCCTCCATCTCCATGTTTAAAATGGATACAGAATCCATGATGGCTTTAAAAGGGTCGCATGTCACCAACTCGTCTCCCTTTTCTGTTTTTAATGCCATATTTTTCATTCCTGTACTTTGCATCTCCCATACTCTCCCTCTCCTCCTCTTAAAACGAATCTTTAAATCGAGGCCCGGCTTTGTGTCCTCCAAATCACTTTGCTCGATTAACGTTTCCGCCTCATCTTTCTTTTGAGATTTATTTGGAGTTGGATTTTTACCACACTGCTCTTGGATTTTAGCAGGGCGCTCAGCCTGTTTGTCTTCTGCAAGCTTATCACACTCTGCTGCCTGAGCCTCGTCGGTGTCATCCTCATCTGGCCTCTCTAATTTACACTTTTGAACTTTCCTCAATGATTGGCTTCGCTGAACTTCATTAGGTCGGGACCGTAGCACTCGCTTAAAGGAGTTTTGTTTTATGATCCTTTGGGGGTTTAACCTCTGGACTTCTGTTCTCCTATTTCTAACTTTAACATGTCTTATCACTTTGCTACTCTCCCCTGAACATGTGACAATGCCCTGCCCCAGCTCTGAAGATGAATTTAGCTCAGTGGCTTCTTTAGAGGCTTGATCTGAAGCAGGATTCAAACCTTGTTCAGACTCTATTGCCACAGAACTGCGAAATGTACGTTTCTTCAGAGGTATGTTGGACTGTATGTGTGCCTGTGGATTGGTATCTGGATGCAGATTAGTCGTAGCTTTTGCTGAAATTGGTGACTTATGAGGTAGTGGGTTGAGGCAGGTGGCCGGTGGGACATTATGCCTCTGTGGTGACTGAAGCTCACGCGACTCAGTCTGCACTGTAGCTGGGACTTCTTTGCTCAAGTGTCCCTTGGTGCTTTGCTTAGCTTCTGCTTTTGTTTTCGCTGCTCTAGGCCTCATCGTTCGTCGTCTTATAATCCTCCCCTGCACTGAACAATAGTAGCTGCCTCCATTTATTTCTGCTTCTTCCTCCTCAGCACTTTGCATTTCTTTAGAGGTCGAGGTAGAAAACCCTCTTCCTACAATATCTCCGTGTAATCTCTTATCTATTAAGGGTTTATCTTTTCTTAAAATATCAGATAGCAGAACCTTCGCCTGCTTTATGACAACATCATCTTCATGCCTCGTTACTGGCTGTTTCCTCACACTCGTAGCCATTTGTTCTGGTAATTTAACAACTCCCTCCTCCACTTTATTTTTAACACACTCTATGTTATTCTGTCCTCTAGTTTTTTCACTGGGCACTACTTTACATTCTGACTCTTTCACTTCTTCCTGGGTCTTGTTACTTTTACGTTCCACAATTGCAGATGCAGCATTTCTCTTTTCTTTCTTCCCTTCAATTTTGCTTTTTACAATGTCCTGCTGCTCCTTCTGTATATCATCTTTTTCCTCTGACACTGGTTGTATTTCGATGACCTTATCTTTCCCCCCTTTCTCGCTGTGGGATAAATCACCTACAGAGTTGCTTGCTTGTAGCTTCCCTAAATTTTCTTTATCGATGGCCTTGAAAAACATTTCCCTCACACCTCTGTTGCCTTCAGCTGTGGAGATCTCTGAACTTCCTCCCTGCCGCTGTTGAGATCGGGACACTCTTTTTTCTGACTGTACAGTCAGGGGCGCTGGTCTGGGACACTGGCTCGGCCTGGCCCTTCCTCTTAACACCACTCCTTTACTGACTTCAGAGGGCTTTTCTGCTTCTACACTTTGTGGCACTGATAACCTTGTTAGGCTGACTGTAAGGTATTGCTTCAGTGATACTTGTGGATTGTCTCCAGCTTTCTTCGTTCCATCATTGACTTCTAGCATGGACGACGCTCTGGTGGTCCTGTGCGCCGTTGGCTCAGCAGCTGGCTTAGGAGC
>CAKAKR010033849.1:0-16470 GCA_916700685.1 Adelosebastes latens
CATGCAGACGAAGCAGAGTGACTCTGATTCTACACCTCTGACATTGACAGTGTTAACTCTTTGTGCTCCTGCGATGTGATTTCTATTCAGTACCGACGTCTGACTCTGTTTCCAAGGCAACCGGCAGAACCTCGACTCCGGCACGTCTCTTGTTTACGGGCTCTTTGTGTTTTTGTACCTGGATGTCGAGCGGCTGTTGTAGAAGTTGTCCTTGGTGCTTTTCTTTTTCAACATTTCACCTGCGTTAAAGCTCTTTAGGTGATATACCTCATGTTTCTAGAGACGTTATATATCTTAAATCCTCCTTTAATATTGAGAAGGAACTTTTAATTTTGGTGTCAGAGGGAGGTTTTATACCGACTTTCATATCACGCAGAGAGAAATCCATCAGAGAAGATACAACTTAAACACCCGCAGGAGCAGGAAAATAAACCAGAATGCATTGCAGCAACAAGACAGGTTCAATAAGAAACTGGAAAAGCTTTCTCATTACTTTGCTTACTACCTCATTTATATGACCAGTTTCTTATTATATTTCTTTCACATAAAGTGTAGTTACTAAAGTCCAAAGACACATTTAACTGCAGAGGGGGGGCTACAGTTCGTAAGAAGTTTACAAAAAAGTTAAGAAAAAAACAACAAATCAGCAACAATTTTGCATGAAAACCAAATGTTTTGATGGCAAAGGTCTTTAGATTGTACCGACCAAATTAGATTAAATCTGTCGGAGGAGTTCGTTAAAGTACAGCGCCTGTAAAAGGCAAAAAAATTGTACTAAAATGGCACATTTAAATCAAAACGGCTGACTTCCTGTTGAGTTTTGGGTATACCTCCAAGAGGCTTTTTTGTACGTCTCCACATATCACATCTGCAAACCAAATTTCATATTTTTTATAACTTTCTAGGGGGCGCATCAAGCCCGAAACCCCTAGAATATTAAATATCCCACCATGTCTGATGCGTGTGCAAAGTTTCACAACTTTCCGAGCACCTTAAGCCCCTTAAAAATGTGATTAATTTTAATAATAATAATAATATTTCTTTCAGTTTCTGCCGGCCGACCGCTGGTTGGTTGGTGCTCAGGCTCTAAAAAATATAATAAATAGATAAAAACTAATCCCTACAAAAAAAAGGAATGCAACAAGTTGCTAAAAGGCATTGTGGGAAATGTAGTAACTCACGTAACTCAGGCTGAGGAACAAAAAAATAGTAAATTGCACCCACCGGACACTAAATAATTAAACATTTTGAACATCACAGATTGAAAACAAGTTAGTTTCTGGCTCTAAATTAGGGCTAATTGCGATTATTTTGACTGATATTGCAATTGCGATATTAGAGGGAATGATAATTTTTACTTAATTATTCAAATTTTCATTGAAAAACATATTAAAATGATTATGGTGTGATTTTAGTGGGGATCTGTACTAAACAACGATGTTTGCTTAAGTCTGTAGAATATGATGTGTAGGTCAGGACTTCTCTGCAACACCACGATATTTAATTTAAAATGCTATTTTGACACACATTTCGCCTTTAACAAATATTGTTGAAAATTGCAGAAGTACATATTGTGATTTCGATGAATTCGGATTAATTGTGCAGCCCTACTCTAAATCACAGCAACAGTCTGACATTCAACAAGTACACAAAATATAGGGAAAAAATAAGAAGGAATACCTGAAAAATAAGACAAAATAGCAAAAAAAGAGAGACAACATCGCAGATCAGTGGATCAGAACATGAAAAAGAAATGAAGAATAACAATTTACTTTTATAAAAGCGGCAGAATCGTATGTTCCCCCAACAAATTCCTCAATGGGGTATATAATTGAGAAGTTTACAGTCAAAAACGTGACGTTTTGTTGTTGTTTCATTGAGTCATATTTCACAGAACGTCCCACCCAGCTCGTATTCATGCTGATGAATGAACTCCAATAAGCTGCTTTATTGGAAAACAAATTAACAGACTGTTTCAGAAATGCTGAGGTGTTTCACGTCTTGCTGGGTCACCATGCTAAACGAGTGTTACGTGCGTACGTTTAGGTGCTTTGGATAAAAGCGTCCACCGCATGACCACAAACCCGTCATATCATCCATTTCCTGGTGTAAACAAGAATGTAGCTGATCATTCCAGATGTTTCTCTACTTCACTTGTTTGTAGATAAACGGTAGCTCATAAAATGCTTGAACTGTTCGATCAGATCCAGCGGAGAGTCGACCTGCGACCTTTTCTTCTGTGTAGTTCATGTGTTGCCTTCAGTGTGTTTAAGACCAGCTGTCTCCACTTCCTATTCCTTTTTTCCTCCCTCCGACGTCACCCTCTAATCCTTCTCCAAAAAGTCCCAAAATCAGCCGGATAATTAAATACTGTAAATGTTTTTAAAAAGAAATATAGTCCCGACACATTCAGGTTAGAAGTAGGAATATTTTTGCACAAGTGTTTATAAAGAATAATAAATATCACACAATAATCAAACAGCTCTTCACACCTCGTCTAGAAACAGAGACTTGATGGGGAACTGAATCAAATGCTGTGAGGCTGCGTTCACACTGAGGCTGTGTTCACACTGAGGCTGCGTTCACACTGAGGCTGCGTTCACACTGAGGCTGTGTTAACACTAAGGCTGCGTTCACACTGCAGGAACTTAAAAAATGTTTGATTCTGGACGATATCAGAACTAAACAATATACAAAAAGATCAATACCAAAGATTTAACACCTGATGCTCAGGCAGAACAGAAACGGAGGCCACCGGTGTGTCTTTGTGGCTCAGTGATTAGTTAAATTCTGCATTTTATAACGCTACTATCAAGCTATTATTCGAGCGCTTCGCATCGATTCCCGTAAGCACTTGTACTTGGTCTGAAAAAAGTGGTATCGGTGCATCCCTAGTATGTAGCCTAAATCACTGCTTCGTCATGACAAACTCAGCAACACAAAAGACGTGTGACTTCTGATCCGACTGCTCAGACTGAGGTCTCGTTGCCACACAATCAGATGTTCATCACTCAGATTGAGAAGCCACAACAACAAAAAATGTCATAATTGTCGTGTTTATTTTTTGTTTTTTACGAGAAAACAAATAGAAACATGTTTTTCCTCCTGCAGTGTGAACGCAGCTCTGACGGTATCCGAGTTTTTTTTTTTTTTACTGTAGCAGGAACACTGTGAAATTAATGAAAGCCTTTGCAGTTATGTGAGAGAGTGTGCCTTTTTGGAAAGCAACACTATCATTTCTTTCTTTTTTTTTTGTCTTAAATGTCCAAACCTGGCAGCCATGGTGTGATCTGAAAGAAGCTGGAACATGTAGAGAAACGTTTGCATTGATTTTTCCTAATGTAAACAGTTTGTCATTTTTGTTGTTGTTGTTTTCCTCCACTGTAGAGTAGATTTAAAGAATAGGACTCTCTGTGTAGGAACAGTACTGTGTGTTTTTAAGTTTGTCATGATCGACCGAATGTTGTTTAACCTCTAAATCAAACAAAAAAAAGACTCATTTATATATATATATATAACAACATCTGGATGAAGGAATGTAGATTTTTACGAGAAAATCACGATCATTCAGAGGAAAAATGCTGTTAGTCACAAATAATTATTTTTTCATCATGTAGGTTGTGATATAATTCTTGTTTTGTTTTTTGAAGTTCATTTTTTTCCCCCTCATTTGATTATTGTTTTTTTTTTTCCCTAATGAATCTGTTTGTATTACGACTGGTGATGAACCTGGTAATGTGTACGGAGGAGGCGGCGGCTATGAGAGAAACATACAGCATGTATTTATTGCACTTTGTGATTTGGGTGTGCTTTTCCTGTTTTTTTCTTTTTATCGCGAGAGTCCCGAAAAGCTGTGAATTTTATTCTCAGACACTGTACTATCGACCAGAGTTGTAAATATTTCACCAGCACAAAAAAACAAACAAACCAAACAATATGTTTTGTAGTTTCACAACAAATAAAAAAAAAAGTTCTTCTCTTCTATTATGATGTGTTTTTGTACTTCTTTTATTTATCTGCCTCTAATAATGCACATTTTCTTTTTCAGGACAACCAGGGTTGTTTGAAAATGAAGAAACTTTTAATATAAATAGTTGATGTCGGGGAATTTTAATTGATTATATACATGGATAAATCAAAATTTATTTTATTAGGGACTGTATGAATATTCTGGTAGGGTAATCTAACTTTTTTTGTCCAGATCTTTTTTTAGTATTTTTTTTTGCAGACATTTTAAAGGACATCATATCAAATACTGAACATAACTGAGTGTCTGTGACATGAAATAAAAACATAGAACGGAAGACACACACCCCATGTCGGTCTTGGCCATATGAATAAATAAATAAATAATAATAATAAAAAGTAGATAAATAAAAAATAAAATAATAAAAGAAATGGAAAAATTATTAAATAAAAAATTTAAATTAAATTAAATTAAATTAAATTAAATTAAATTAAATTAAATTAAATAATAGATTTAGCTAAAAAAAATTAAAAGGAGATAAATAAAAAATAGAATAATAAAAGAAAGAACAATTATTAAATTAAAATGTATAATTAAATTAAATAATAGATTTAGCTTTAAAAAATAATTAAAAGGAAATAAATAAAAAATAAAATAATAAAAGAAAGAGAACAATTATTAAAATTAAAAAAAATAATTAAATAATAGATTTAGCTTAAAAATTATTAAAAGGAGAAAAATTAAAAATTAAAAAATTAAAAAAGAAAAATTATTAAATACAAATTTAACATTAAATTAAATAATAGATTAAGCTAAAAAAAAGGATATAAAATTATGTTAAGCGTAACATAGTCTGACCTTTTTGAGAGAGCAGAGTAAGGTCTTGTATTTTATTTTGTATTTTTATTCTTTACCTGTCTTTAATTTTCTGTTTCATAATCAAACAAGTACAATTTTATCTGACTTACTACTTTACTTATTTTACTTGTTTACTGCCTGCATTCAAAATATACTATATAAGTATTCAAGCATATACTAGTGCTACTGGTTTTATTTTTAACTGTGTGGTATTTTAAAAACTTATCATATGTTTTTGTATGTGAAATGTTAATATAAAAAAGTAACTACTGTTGTTAAATGTATTTAGTGCAATAAAAAGTACATTATTGACCTTTACATGTAGTATAGCCTAGTGGACTGTTAAGTATTCATAAATGTTGTTGCTGCTCATACAGGATCCAGCAGGTGGCGCTGTCCTCCTTCTACTACGTTTGAGCGACCCCACTAGTACCCACGAAGAAGATATCGTTTCCAGAACCGGAAGTACACTCTAAAGTTGTTCCTCTCTCAGTTTGTGTCATCAGCCACGAGTTTCCTCCTCTTCATCATCACATCATCCAGCCGACTGAAGAGTTCCTCTCCGGTGATTCTGACAACATGGGAGACCCAGTAACCGAGTACACAGCCCGACTACAACAACAGGTAACCGGCCGGCTTAGTGAGGAATGTAACGTCAGCTTTTTACAGCAGAGCCAGACTCCATTTAACAAACGTTCAATTTAATGTTGTTCTGCTTATAACTGAAAATAAATACACGACTGAACAAAATAAAGAGTATATTCTAAGTAGTAAGTCACCTCTCTTAAATTCGGCTAACAATCCTGACAACAAACACCACTTATTTTATTAGATTAATACACTTTAAGATGTGTTTTTTCTAAATGTTTGCTACACACACACAGTAGTGCCAAACTTCATTAAACAAACGTCCAATTTAATGTTGTTCTGCTTATAAGTGAAAATAACTACATGACAGAACAAAATAAAGAGTATATTCTAAGTAGGTGTTTACCTCTCTTAAATTCGGCTAACAATGCTCACACCAAACACCACTTATTTGATTAAATCAATACACTTTTGGTTTTGGTTTTCATTTCATTCGACCATCCAGTGACAGTATGGAGATGTGGCTTTCAAGAGTGTTTTTAAAGCATTGTGTTGTTACTTGATGTCTCATTTTGGAGCCGAATTTGCAAGAATATCATATGGATGTGAGTCTATTGAGAATAAAGGGAATATAATGTGGATAAGAGTCTATTGAGAGTCATGAAATATAAATGAGCTGATATTTAAATGGAGTGTTGTGTGAGTAAATTCCTATCCACTCCAGAGAACTGTTTGTACTCACATACAGTACATATCTAATAAAGGCTATCAGTCAAATAAAGCTGAAAGGAAAGCTACATATTACAGGTACACCCAGCTAGCCTTTACATGATTTTATTGATCCTGGGTGGTTACTATGCAAGGAAACATCTGGTTTCATCATTTAGATATGACTGTAAGGCTGCACTAATGAGTATTTCAATTGTTGATCAATCTAACTACTACTTTCTCAATTAATTGATTATCATTTATTCCATAAAATGTCAGGAAATAGTGAAAAATACCCATTAAAATTTCCTAGATCAGGAAAAAAAAGTTGTATTATGAGAATAAAGGCATAATATTATAAAGTAGTAATTTTACGTATCATTTTCTTTTTTTCTCTTTAAGTTATAACTTTATTCTCGTAATATTACGACTTTTTTTTTCTCGTAAAGTTATGACTTTTTTCTCCTAATATTATGACTTTTTTTGGTAATATTACTACTTTTTTTCTCGTTAAGTTATTGACTTTATTCTCGTAATATTACAACTTTTTTTTAGTTAAGTTAATACTTTATTCTTGTAATATTGTGACTTTATTCTGTAAATCTCAGATGTTTTTTTCCCTCAATGTGGCCCTAATACTCCGTAGTACATTGTCTCTTTGGCCCTCACTGCATTAGACTTATATACTATATACTTAGACTATAAACTGTGTTACCTTCATCACAATGATCAAATGTTTTGTGCCTCCAGACAGATTTTTATTATTATTATTATGTCTCTTTTGATAGTAAAGGTTGCTGACCCCTGGCTTAGGCCATAAAGAGTTTTTTATAGCACTTCAAGTTGAGTATCAGAATGAAACCAAAAGCTGCCTCAATGTCACACAACATGATGCAACAAACCTTCATATTACAAACTGATTATGAACACTCCCTGAAGTTTATGTGAACTTTAAACTCTCCCTTGAAATCACTACTTCGTTAGATTTTTACCTTCATCACAATGCTCAAATGTTTTGCGGCTCCAGACAGATTGTTTTTTGTGTGTGTTTTCTGTCAAATGAGTAAATTGATGAAATATATTTAATAACAATACAGCCAACAAAATCTAACATAGTCTTGATTTCAAGGGAGAGTTTAAAGTTCACATAAACTTCAGGGAGTGTTCATAGTCAGTTTGTAATGTGAAGGTTTGTTGCATCATGTCCTGTGATATTAAGGCAGCTTTTGGTTTCATTCTGATACTCAACTTGAGGTTCCTCCTGGCTAAAAATACACATTTGTGTCACTAAATAACTGCCCGTTTCCTGAGTGAAACATTGACCCAAGAGCTTTGTCATACTGTGATTTGGAAAACATGAATGATTGTTGGTACACGATGATCTACTTTACTGATAAGAAATAATGTTGTTTGTTGTAAGATTTTATTTGTCGCACCTATTATTATTTGTTGTCTTACTTCTATGACAGCACGTTTTTCTTATTGCATTTTAAGATTATTTTCTAAATATTGAAGTTATTCCAAATGTAAATGTGTTTTTTTACAGGAGCGTGAGATCCGGAGTCTCTCTGCAGAGATCGAGAGTCTAAAAAACCCACAGACCCTGAGTCCGTCTCCACAACTGGATGAGCTGCGGGATGAAAACGCCAAACTGAAGTACCGCCTCAACATCCTGAAGAGGGTGAGTGACTGTGCTCCTTTTTCTTACAGCCGGGGCACAATTCAGTGACAAGTGATGACGAGCGGCGAGGGAGGGGGGCATGCCTCTTAAATGGAGGGGAAAACATTTGCTGGCGGGATGAGGCGTCACTTTAAAGGGACTGTTTGTAACTTCTTCCACGTATAAATCATTGCGGGTCGGTGTCTCATGCGTGCTCGCGTGTGTCTACGCTGTTCAGACTCAGACTCCAACACAAACTACACGGAAGCACCAAAACCTCTTGGTTGTATCTAGTGAAGCCCGTCTGTTAAACAGTGTTGGCCGCGGTCGGAGGACGCGGGGGAGACTGTAGCTTTGGTCTCCAGGACCGGAGTCTCTGCTGTACTCTGCTCCTCTGCCTGCTTCACTCACACACCGCGCTCGTTCTCACTTGCTCTATCGCTCCACCTCTCACGTGCATGCTGCTCACTCCACACTGCAGAAGAGTTAGTTTAGCTCTGAGAATATCTAGTGAATGTACAGTGGACGTTTGTGCAGAAATAACTGCTGCAGCTCCTCCAGACCAACAGAGGTTTCCCGTGTCTTGTGAAGTGACGGGGCTCCGCAGAGAGAAACGTTATCGTCTCCGACCAAAACTCCGGTGTCTCCCCTGTTCCCTCCGGCCGCGGTCGGGAGGCTGAAGCAGGAAAATCCAACACTAGGATCAGCATTGATTCATGGAGAGACCTTCGTCTGGTCAGCTAACATTACTGCCAAGCAGCTGAAATATAGAGTGATATTTTGCTTTAAGCTGACGTGTGTCTCCTCACTGTGTTGAGCGATGCTCGTTCATGTCTATGTAGAGCGAGCACAAGCGCCAGCAACAGGACGCTGACTTTCGTTGACTTAACGGCCACAGGTGAAGCTGTTAACAAGACATTTCTGATTCTTACAAACAGTTCCTTTAAACAAAGCATGGATGTGCCAGCTGAGACGCCTTTTTAAAATGATGTGCAGACTCCGCCTGCATCATAAACGTGCTTCTCAACTGTCCATCTGCAGCACGTTTGTTCCAACAGTCGCCGTCGTTGCCAGAATACGGCTAAAAAGATTATGTTGCTCTTCATCACAGCTCCAAATCCTTCTCCCTGTGTGTTCCTCGTCGTTATGTTAATGTCAGTGAAGATGACGTGCTGCTGTGTGTCCTCAGAGCCTGCAGGAGGAGAGGACGACTCACTGCGGTAAATCCATGATGAACATCAACGAGCGTCTCCAGGAGGTTTTCGGCGAGGCCATCCGGGCTTCCTGCCCGGAGCTGGACAACCCTCCGGTGTCCGTCGCGCCCAACCAGCAGGCCAAGTTTGGAGACTACCAGTGCAACAGTGCCATGGCCATGGCTCAGGTTAGACTGCCAAATTCAATTACTCTCTAACTGTGGTTAAATGAAAGTTAGACTATAGCGCTGCAACACGCTTTAGGTTTATTAAAGGCATTTATTTTTTGTTTTTCTACAGTTTTGTTGTTTGTATTTTTATTTGTTATTGAATAGGAAGCATTTTCCAAAAGGTTTGGTGTTTTTTATTCATCTTGGTAATCCCAAGGGATTCAAAAAACAAAAAGAATATCCGAATGCCAAAACTGAAAACCTACCCAGCAAACGAATAACCATATATTTGAGGTCTGAATAAAACCTAATTGAGGCGTTTCATTTTAACAGTGCATCGTTTAATATTGTTCTGTTGTGGTTGTTTCATCATCTGTGAAAATCCAATACATCAAATTTAGAAATTCCACTTATCAAACACACACTGTGTAGCTGTGAGATCTGCAGTGATGTGTTGATCTTATATCTTTATGGGATGAAAAGTGTGAAGTTAGTACTTTTTGTATCAGTTCATTTAAGACATTTTTAAAGCCAAACCGTCTCTGACTTTGTCGTGTTCCAGATGCTGAAGGCGAAGGGAATGAAAATCAACCCGAGGGAAATCGCAGAGAAGATCATCCAGAATCTTCCGGACAACGAACTCGTCCAGAAAACTGAAATTGCAGGACCAGGTACTAAAACATCTGACTGGGATTCATTTTAGTTACTTTTTTTTGATGTTGGGAAACTCTTTGACGCAGCATTGGAGAGAGATTTCCTTGGCGTCTTTTCTTCGCTTGCGTCCTGTACGTTTTTTGGTATTGCATACATATTTTAGAGCTTCAGAAATATTTGTATTTATTGAATTACAAACAACAATGAAACCAGAGTAAAAGAAATACAGTAAAGAAGGAAAATAAATACTAAAAGTTGAGTTTACACATTGATTCATCATTCATTCTGCATGGACTAAATGGATTGTGTTTTAGACTTTAGGTCTATAATAGTCCGTCAAATGTCAGTGCAGCCTTTGAGAAAAAAACTACCAATAATTAAGTAGATTTCTTTGGATTTCCATAATAATATATCACAAATTGAAAATGCTATTAAGCGTCCATCAACCTTATAAGATTAAATAACTTCAATATACAGCAACATTCTTGAAAAAGAAGAATAACAATTTGTCTCTTTTAAACAGAAATAAAAGAAAAGTCAAGAAATTTTGTGAAGAAAATGGTTGAAATTGAAATCTTACAGCCGAGCAGAAACGCACAACTTGACAGTTTATCAGCATAAACTTCCAGGTATTCTAAGTACACAAACTGATCCTGACTAGATTACAAGTATTAGTGGAAATACAATAGTAAGTTAAAGCTTTTCAGATGCTCAGTCAGCAGTTGTTAATGTCAGATGTTCGACCGGAGTCCTTACTCTCTAGTGTTAGTCTGTGTTTTCATCATCCCCCTCTGACGTCTGTTGTGTCTTCAGGGTTCATCAACATCCACCTGAAGAGGCCGTTTGTGTCCAAACTGTTGAGCAACCTGCTGATCAACGGCGTGCAGCCCCCCCCACTGGCCTCCAGGAAGAGGGTACGTCACACTCCTCCCTCATGTAGCATGAAGCCAGATGCAGATATGTTTAACAGCTGTAAATCACCAGAAGTGGAATCTACATGTGTGATTCTTACTGTAGAGGCTGATGGAGTGAAGGGGACTAAAACCGTCCCACTAGTTTAATAAAACATTCAGACATGCTGGTCTCTATATCAGAGCGTCGTGAGCTGTTCCATCTGCTGCACCACAAACTTGGCTAACGAATCTGTTGTCGATATGGTGTAAGTACGAAAGTCCTGAGAGGCAAGTGAGGGAAAAACATTCTGGTGATCCATTTTCTAAGTCTGATCTAAATAGTTTTCTCTCCTGAATTAATGACTTAAGGACGGGTGGAAAAGAGCTCAAACAGAGGGTGAAAGGAGGAGCACAGCTGATATGAGAAAAATAAAGCATTAGAAAAGAAGTAAAACACATGTGTGAACAGATGTGTGAACAGATGTGTGAACAGATGTGTGTAGAATAGTGATGTAGTCATCTGAGTTTAATTTTAAATTTAGTTTTTTTCAGCTTTGTTCAATTTCAACCTCAGTTTTGATTCTTTGTTTGATCCACATAGTGAGCGGTGGAGGATTTGAACTGGAGTTTAAAACAGAGCTGTTAACCTCAGTCACACATTTTAGTTTGAGAAGGAAGAACATTTTATTTCTAAACTAAGTTTGGTTAAGTTTAATCTCTCACAGGTTTGTATTTATTGTTTAATCTGTGTGTGTGTGTTGCTCAGGTGGTGGTGGATTTCTCCTCTCCCAACATTGCCAAAGAGATGCACGTCGGCCACCTGCGCTCCACCATCATCGGAGAAAGCATGTGTCGTCTGTTTGAGTTTCTGGGCTACGACGTCGTCAGGTCAGTTTCACTCCCCGGTCACAAAACCTGCTGCATCTGAAACACGAATCACACACCACTGAACAACGCTAACCCCACTGAACTCTACTCACTGATAGTAAAAAGAGGCTTTCTGTCTGACTGAGAAGGAACAGACTAAAAGTCTACAGCCACTCGAGTCCACACCTCGGCATTCTAGTATGCAAATGATACATTTATCATGCTAACATGCTAAGACCTGAGTATCCACAGTAAATTTCATGGAAAGCGTTTCAGTTTTCATGATGATTTCTCTTGTATCAACATGTTGAAGGTGAACGTTTGACTTGACCGTGGTGTTACATGAATAGTCAGGTGATTATCATTGGGAGATCCTGAATATCTGCAACAAATAGCATGACAATCTGGCCAGTAATTAAGACATCTTACTCTGGACCAAAGTGCTGATGG
Organism: Adelosebastes latens; assembly: GCA_916700685.1. Taxonomy (NCBI): domain Eukaryota; kingdom Metazoa; phylum Chordata; class Actinopteri; order Perciformes; family Sebastidae; genus Adelosebastes; species Adelosebastes latens. The sequence goes on from CAKAKR010033849.1 coordinate 12,009, forward strand.
GCTTCTCTGACGCACATCATTATGTAAGGGGCGTCAGAAAGTAAAACAAGTCTCTGGTATTTAGTTTTGACACACTACTTTTTTCACCATTCTCAGGTTGAACCATGTGGGAGACTGGGGGACCCAGTTTGGGATGCTGATCGCTCACCTGCAGGATAAATTCCCAGACTACCTGACCTCCTCCCCGCCCATCGGTGACCTGCAGGCCTTCTACAAAGTCAGTTAAATCTCCCATCTGTTTCTGAATAATACAGTGGTTTTGTTTGAATTTTTATAATTTTTTTAATTATTTGCACACAGATACAACTTCATAAAATCCAAATAATGAAAAAACACATAAAGAGAAACCTAAAAAGAAAAACAAACAATAACAAAAAAGGAAAAAAATAAGAAAACTAGGCTAACATATTTTGAAAAATACAACAAAATACATGTACACGTGTGCATACATACGCCAAGAAATAATTAGACATCATGAATTAATGCGATAACAATTTCCTTTTAAATTTTTCTAAGGCTACAAGCGCTTGATGATGTGTATTTCGGCATTCCATATCTGTACACCACGATATCGGAGGGAGTACTGACCATGTTTTGTTTCTTTTTCGAAGATGTGTAATATCATATGAGTGAATTTAAGACTTCAATTTGTTGTCGACAATTGGTGAAAGTGTTCGGTTGTACTGCGCTCCACCCTCTCGTGTCACTTCTGGTTGCAAAAAACCAAGATGACGACGACCAAAATGCCAAACTCGATTCTTCAAAACCGTCGTCTGCAAACCAACGGGTGACGTCACGGCGACTACGTCCACTTCTTATATACAGTCTATGAGTATTTGTGGATATTACAGTGTGACGTTCACTGGAGGGAAATGGTTTAATAAATAAAGTCAACTTTTAGTTTTAACGTCAATTATAAAAAGTGAACATTTAGTTTCAGTTGAAGCCAGAATATTCTGTGTAGCATTATGTTCCTGCAGCGTCTATAGCACACTTTGCATATATCGTGTGTGAATACATTACGTATAAACGCAGAACATGATCTTGTTCTTTCTGCCGTCGTCTTCCTTCATTTCTCTCCACACCTCATTTACTTCTTACATTATCCACCCTGCTCATTCTGCTCTCTCCTTTCTGTCTTTTTCTCCATGCCCACATCCTTCCTCCTCCTCCTCCTCCTCCTCCTTCTCTTCCCTCAATCAGGAGTCGAAGAAGCGTTTTGACGAGGAGGAGGACTTTAAGAAGCGAGCGTACCAGTGTGTCGTCAGACTGCAGAGCAAAGAGCCCGACTTCATGAAAGCCTGGAAACTCATCTGTGATGTTTCAAGGAAAGGTAGACCGCTTATGAATTCAAAAGCATTCTGGGTAATGTAGTCCATGTGTAATGAAGTTGAAGAACAAGGTAGGGTGAGGTGCAATGGGTTCATTACAGAGTTGAATACAACAACATCCTAAATAAACTTACAGTAGATGATTATTATCGTGTGTTTGTGTTTTAGAGTTTCAGAGAGTTTACGACTGCCTGGACATCAAGATCATCGAGAGAGGAGAGTCGTACTACCAGGACATGATGAAAGAGGTGGTGAAGGAGTTCGATGAGAAAGGTCAGTGTGTGCAGCAGGTCAAAGGTCACAAGAGACACATTTCTTTTTTTACAATTAACACTAGCAATGATGAAGACACTTGAAAATGACACGGTAGTACAAAATGTAAACCACACACATAGATGTTTCCTACCTTGAAATTGTAGTCTGCTGTTACCTGATGTGACCACGAGGGGGCAACATTGACTCATAAATGTCTTCCATATTTTAGCTGTCCTGTTTCCTGATTTTGTGCCTCTCATCTCCTCTTTTTCTGCTCTTTCTTCATTCCCCATTTCACTCATTATCTCCTCTTTCTCTTTTTTCCCTCCACTTATACTCAAATTATTTCTCTCCTCACCGATCCATCCATCCATCCATCTTTCCTTTATCTTATTTTTTTCTTTCTCTACTCTCTCCTCAGGCTTGACGGAGATGGACGAGGGCCGTAAGATCGTCTTCGCCCCGGGTCAGTCCATCCCCCTCACCGTCGTCAAGTCGGACGGCGGGTACACCTACGACACGTCGGACCTCGCCGCCCTGCACCAGCGACTCTTCGTCGAGAAGGCCGACATGATCATCTACGTCACAGACAGCGGACAGGTGGGTGGAGAGAGAGAGAGAAGATAGGGAGATAGAAGGATGACAGAGTACAAATACAGGAGCTGCAGAAAAAAAACTAAGGAGCCAGGAAGTAAAAAGGTAAACAAAGGGAAAATACAAGTTAAAATGTGTAATAGGGAGCAGAGGGACCGTTTGTTTCACAGCAGTGTCTGTCCTGTAAGTTTACTGTTCTGCACTACTTCAAGTAGCAGAAACTTGTTGTTCTCCAGGGGGGGTGAAGGAGGAGACAAATCTACTTTAAATTCAGATTTTGTTTTTCAGTCTTGACAAATGTTGTTTAGGGAATAAAACATATCCTAAAGAAATGTATTTAAGCAGAAACATTGTTTTCAGGAAAACTTTACCTTTTGATGTAGTGAGAATATAGATGAAGCGGTATCTGGTTTCTTGCAGACTCCCGCATCTGTAGATAAAATGGTACAAGATGTTTTCACCGTTGTCGTGACGACATCGAGACTACTACTTAGAATTCATGATTTAAATGAATCTCTTAAATGAAAGCATCATTTGGTGCTTCCTCCTACACAAGTCGGAAGCTGAAAACCTAAAGAGGTCATCGTCTGTGTCTCAGACAGCTAGTTGGGCTTTAAAATGTTTATTATGAAGACAGACGTCATCATCATTTTCAGCAGAAGCAAGTAAAAGAGAAGGAAGACAGAGCGGTAGGCTCACTGTCTGCAGACTGACTGAAAATACAGCTGTCATCTGAGTAAGGCTTGATGCTCCTGTTAGTCGACTAAATGGTTGTTTTGGTCTCAGTCAACTGAGATTTCTTTAGTCGGTTAGTCATTTTTTATGCTTTTTTTTCATGCCTAACGATTTATTTCTAAGAAACTTACGAGCACATCTCTGGTGAACACAAGATTTAAAGTGGTGCTCAGTTCCCAGGAGGCAAACTGGCACCTCTGCAGCGACCAGTCCACACTCCGTACTCCACTCCGCAGTAATGTTAGCTGACCAGATGAAGGTCTCTCCATGAATCAATGCTGATACTGTGTTGTCCTGCTTCAGATTCCCGTCTTCTTCAGTGTGTAGTGTGCACGCATGCACGTGAGAGTTGGAGCGAGCGAGAACGAGCACGGTGTGTGAGTGAAGGCAGGCAGAGGAGCAGAGTACAGCAGAGACTCCGGCTCTGGAGACCAAAGCTACGGTCTCCCCTGTGTCTTCTGGCCGCGGTCAGGAGGCCGAAGCAGGAAGAGTTGACACTGTTTAACAGACGGGCTTCACTAGATATAACTTTGCGTTTTTGGTGCTTCCGTGTAGTTTGTGTTGGAACAGCGTAGCGACACGCGAGCGCACATGGGACACCGACGCGATTTATACGTGTAAGAAGTTACAAACAGTACCTTTAACATCAGATGGATTTCAAATGATATTGAAATGAAGTTCAGAAGTGTGTTTAGTGCTAATTTAGCAAATGTTAAGCTGAGGTGACGAACATGGCAAACATTATACCGGCTATTATCAGCATTGCATCAGTTTGTTGAAATTAGCATCTAGCTCAAAGCAGCGCTGACGTAAAGGAAGTCTTCTCTTTATCTGAAAGTATAACTTGACATTTATGTCATATTGAATTTGTGTGTGTTTTGTCTTTCAGTCCATACACTTCCAGGTGGTGTTCGCTGCAGCTCAGATGATTGGCTGGTACGACCCCCAGGTGACCCGGGTGGAGCACGCAGGCTTTGGAGTGGTGCTGGGAGAAGACAAGTGAGTTTTAAACACACAGAGAAGACTCTTTGTGTGACACTGTTTCATGTGCTCTTGTCACTGTCAGTTTTTATGCTAAGCTTTTGAAGTGAGGTGTGTATGAGGTACTTATCCATAGTCAGTGTATTACCTACAGTAGATGACTGTTGTCACGTCAGTCTGGAGAAACAGACAGAGGAGTTACCGAACGGAACAAAAGCAATGTACTGCTGGGAACGGGGGCAACAGCAAAACATATTTTAGCCAACTAAAAGAAAGGCCCACAGGCATGGCTCAGAAGGAGAGCGAGTCGTCCACCAATCGAAGAATATTTTCACTGCTTTACCTTTTTGACGGGTAATCTCTCTTCAAAGCCACCAGACTCCTTTGACAAAAAACAGTAATTTAATCTTGCAGAACACAGGAGTCTACCGCTGCCTCTATGGGTTAGTTTGTTTATGTTATTGTGTGACTTTGGTGTTTTAAAGGGACTGTTTGTAACTTCTTACACGTATAAATCATTGCAGGTCGGTGTCCCATGCGCGCTCGCTCGTGGCTACGCTGTTTAG
>CAKAKR010033850.1:0-11121 GCA_916700685.1 Adelosebastes latens
ATATTAATTAATATTCTGTTACTGTAATGCCTATTTCTCTCCTCAAATGTTTTCAGAAACATCTTGTAGTGTACTGTTTAGCTGTGAAATGAGAAAGTTTGCTCCGGCTGGTGGGCGGTGCTTGGTATTTCCTCAACTGATCTCAACATGGCTGCCGGGTCACAATTCTTGTTTGAAAAGTGTTTCAGTATATATGTGGTGACATATGTAGTGGATGTATACTGTATATGTTCCAAATATTGAGCTACCCATTCCTAGTTAGTTGTGTACTACGTCAGTCTAATCCCCTACAACAAAGCCTAGCCTGCTCTCTACCTGCTGATTTTCAATCAACCAAATGTCCAACATATGGATGTAAATGTGAAAAAAAAGGGGGAGACAAACGATCCAGATGATCAACAGCATCCATCATCTACTCAGCTAACAAGTGAACCAAAAAGCCTGTGAAACAAAAGCAGTCTTCCTCTGACAGTCTGGTTCAGGGTCTCGACCGTAAATCAGAACCATCAGATCTTCATGCTTCATTCAGCACACTGATGCTCTCCTGCTGCTGGCTGCTAATTCAGCTGCAACCACATTACTCTCCTCCTTAATAAGGTTTACGTGTGCGTCTGCCGTACCAACCCTCACCCTCCTCCACACAAACAAACACACACACATACACACACTAATGGAGCCTGTATCATACAATGCCTTGCAATGTGTATGTGTGCATTTGTAAAAGCTTTCTGTTGTGTATTGGTGTTAAAAATTAGTGCAGTGTGTGATTATGTGCAAGCTTGTTAAAGACTGCCATTGTATGTCTGCTTTAAAATCAGCTTGAGAACGTGAAAGACAATGTTTGTCATTTTGTGTGTGTATAGTTATTTGTCATGCACTTGACAAAGAAGATACTCTGTGTGTGTGTGTGCATGCAAATTAGAGATAAGGTTTGTGTTACAACATGTGTATATGGGTATAATATTTGTAAGTATTGTGTATATAAATGTAGGTTATACGGTGTGACTGTACAGGAAATGTGTGTGTGTGTACAGTATATAGGTTAATGCTCTTCATTGTGTTGCTGTGTTAGAGGAGGAGCTCGTCTCATTAGGAGCCTTTTAAAAAAGCTAATTGGCTGAGGCAGTAAAGGTCAGGGGGCCCAGCAGGATGCAGACTAATGATCCAGGACTCCACATTTTGATTTAACCTTTATAAGTCCAACCACATTTTGGTAACCGAGCTCTAGTGTCAAGCTCTAGCCTCTCCATAGATTTCAGAGGAATAAATACATTAAATTATTTGTTTAACTTGTTTTGGAAAATGAAGTGAAGAAGGGATTTGGAACTGTGGAGAGGCTTTGAGTCTACATTGGGTTGCGTGGGCAGCTCTACTAAATAACACATTTTAGCTCCATAACTGTCAGCTCTGCTCAATAAGGCGTCTTGATTCACGGCAATTCAGCGTCACTGAGATCAGAGATGGTCTCCTTGTTGTTTTGTTTTATTCATTGTTCCTGTGCGCTGATCTTGTCTTTGTCTTTCTCGTTCATATTCCCTCTTGAGACATGTTTTTAAAGTGTTAATGTTCGCATGCAGCTTCACTGGGAGAGCAGGGTCAAATGCAGGAGAACAGATTTGTATAAACAAGAGAAGTTTGAGTGACTCAGCAGGATGAGGCAAACTATGGATTAATTGCCTGTCTGAAGGTCACCATTGACATTGTCATGATGAGGTAAGTAGAACAAGGGAAGAGGAAAGGCACTACAGCTGCAGCATCACTGGAGCAACAACACTGAAATCACAACACTGACTGGAGCATTTTCTAAATTGATTATCTTTTTCATTTTAACTTTTTTATAAAAAAAAAAGGTTGAAAGGTAACAATACCATCTAAAGATTTGTTCCTATGATTTCCTGGAGAAATTCAAACAATATTCTAGCTGTAATCATTTCAAGGAGTGTTAAAATAGTTCAAAATAAAGCAAAAAGGCTTTGTCGTTATGTAAAGCTTTGTTTTAAAAAAATCGGTCTACATATTCATGTAATCAATAAGAAACTACTAAAACCCACTACTAAGAATCATATGAAACAAGTAAAAATACTAAAATATTCTATCAAATTAGATTTATTTTTCAAAATAAAGTTACATTTTGTCATGACTTTCTGTAATGTTTATCATAACAGTATTTCGAAATGTTTTAACCCCGTCCAGAACAGCAATATTAATATTTATAAGGAAATTAAACCATTTAACACATCACATACATCTTGATGGCTTCTGAGAAAATGATTTAACGCTTCACATAAAGAACTTTTTTTTCTTTTAAAACAAAGAGCATTCACAAGCGTACTCACATGTAAAAAAAAAAGAAAGAACAGCCATCCATTTCCTGTATTTCTTTTGTCTTCCAAGAATAAACTGTTAGGAAAGTGCTACAATTACATGATAATTACATGATAACAAACTAAAACTAAACAAACAGAGCCTAACATACAATTCAACTAATCTAGAATAGATTAAAATTAACTTTTTTATAAAAATGCTTTTAGTACTTTTTACAAGTCAGTAACTAACTCAAGTGCTTGCTGACAAAATGATTCCAAAACTGGATCTCAAAGAGTGTCAGGATATTTTATTAGCAGTTATTAAGGAATAAATTGTCCTTCCTTTGGGTTTTGACTCTTTCAGGCGGTTGGGTTGGATGTAGGGTGGATGTACAGTAGGAGGCACCACCTACCTGGAACCAAACAGAGGAAACAGGATGCCAGAGTCTCGTAGTTGGAGCGGAGAAACTGGTACACCTGGACAACAGAATAAAACACAATTATTATCAATATGAGACACGACTATTACTATTAGAGGTGTTCAGTACATATACAAACAAATCTTTAAAGTGAACTCACTATACCGAATCATCATTGTCGCTGAACGAATCAGTAGCTTTAAGCAGTGGAGCTCCTCACAGGTGACTGATAGCACTGTTGCAGGCTCAGCTGTGATTCAAAGCACGCTTCTTCCTCAGTAAAATAATATTGAATGACCTCGAAAGCCACAGAAACAATCATAATCTGACAAGTCAGTCATAATTAAGTGGCTGCTGAGCTATTACCCTCATGTGCAGTGCTGGTATAGGCTCTTTTTTTTACTGAACCGAGCTAGCAACAGACTGAACTAAAGACTTAAGTGTGAATCAGCGCTGAAAGTCGTGGCTGTATGAACAGTGACTGTGTTTACATGCACACTAATATTCCAAATATGACAATGTTCCAAATTTGATACGGGTCACGTAAACAGCATATTCCGTTTGGATATTCTGAATTAGGCCTTATTCGGAATGGAGTATTTTCCGATGAAGACATGTGGGATATGCCGATATTATTCAGGCTTTAGGAGCATTCTTTGGACAGAATATGCATCTCAATAGGGGTTTTTACTGCATTTTGCGACACATGGCCTCTTGCCTGTTTACGGCCAGTTCTGTGTGTTGTACACAAACCAACTAGCAATAGTTTGCAGAGATGCATGCCCCAAAAAAAGGAGAATCACACCTAGTTTTAAACATTATGAAAGACTTCTATATCAACAGGTTTTTGGAGATGTGCAAATATCACTATGCTGACATTTTCAAAAGGTGGTTGAAGGAATGAAAGAGGGAGGCTGTGTTCGCACGGTCAAACAAGTCCGCCACCAGTTACGTTAATCAGAGTATTTCATTAACCATGTAAACAGCTTAGTACGCATTTTGTCCTTTTAATCTTTGAACTGAACTGAACAAAGTGATTCGCACCAGCAACGTAATTCGTGACTTCCACCTCTAATTACCATTCCAAATATTACAATGTTGACACATTCACCATAAATAGTTGAATAAATAAATACTTTGTCTTGATGTTGTGAGTGATAAATCAGTTGTGATTTATGATACACAACTCTATAACTGACCCTCAATATTTTATACTTGTGTCACATCAAAACATCTACTGTGCTACTGAGAACTGTTTGAGCAAAGTCCTCTGTAATTAAGTCCCAGGCTAAAAGTGAGTCTCTGTGATCACACACCCTGAGTACATTTGAACATTACAACAGCAAAGTAAGAACTCCAACCACTGGTGGTCAGGAAAGCATGATTCTCAACTGGTGTTAATTTGCTCTTTAAGCTTCCAAGATGTTTCCATAATCAAAATAAATAAATCAAAACCCTTGTCACTTTCAGTTCTGTTCCACACATGGTTTTCTCTGAGGAGCAGCTCAACAACAAGCCGAATATTGACCCCTTAGTATGTAACAAATATGTCGAGCAGACAAATCCCAGCTGTAGGTGCATCAAGAGATCCAAGAGAATCGTGACAAGGGACAAGTGCAGACTTTACATTTGCGAGCGATTGTGTTGATTTTCTTTTTTCTTTTTTTTTTTTAATTTGAGTCACGTTTCTGCAATGTCAGGTTTCTGAGGGAAGCCTGCACACAAGGGCATGCTGGGAAACAAAATACAGAGATGAGATGTAAGTATGAAGGGGAAGAGTTTCTACCGACTACAGGAAATATCGTCAGCAGATCGTGCTGTCTGTATGTAGTCACACACATTTTCAGAACACACACACACACACTCTCAAACATCATATCTTCTAATCTGTCATGTACCAATTCTTGTTTCTATCTTGTGTTTTTATCTGTATTTGTGCAGACGTGTAAAGCACTTTGTAACGCTACAGTTCACAAAAGCGATTTGTAGATAAATCTGCCTTGACCCACTTTGTTTTGCTTTTTTTTGTTAACACTGTGCAGGCAGAGGTATGGTGGAGCAGCAGCGTATCGATATCAGGACAAATGCAATGCAATGAAAGCAGCTTGTTGGGTCAAATAGCTCTGGTAACAGGTCTAATTGAATCAGTGTCAGGTTCTCAGTGCAGGTACATCCACCACTGCAAGCAGCAGGATGGAAATCAATACGTCCTCTCTGCAACCATGGACACAGTCTAATTTCATTGAAGGCTTCTCTCTCTCAGTGTGTACATGAGCAGGTTAATGAAGGTCATTGTATAATCCTATTAGAAAATGAGAGTGTGTGCGCAAGAGAGAGTGGACAAGCCTTTGTGTGTACATTAGGATTTTTGTTCCACAATGTTATCTTTCTACAATTCTGAGGAAACGGTAACTACTCTTACAAATGATTAAATCTTTATGTGATGCCTTGTAAGAATCAAATATTTATGTTTTTTACTATGTAACAAAGCATTTTGCTTAACTTAACCCTTCAGAGATTACTTTTCTGATCTATGGTCTACTCTACTGGATAGAACACTGGCACAAAGTTGTAGTACTGCACAAGAAGTAGTGCATTTTTTGTGTTTATAATGAACAGAAATGACAAGAACAATGTTTTTGCCATTCAACAAATTCAAATAAAAAAAAAAAAATACATTTGCTGAAATAGCTTAACACTAAATCAAACTTACTTATCACTCTACAATAAAGAGTGAAAGTATTTATTTTTATGAATCTGTTGCAGTTACTCACTTCAATCATAACACTTTAGCCAACTATATTCTTAAAGTTAAGGTCATGACTTCTGTGCACATTGAATACTTCTCTTAACAAGTAAAGATGCATGTATTAGTACCCTGAGTGCAGTCATGGATTCGGGCCAGGTCAGAGATTTGGAGGCTCATGGTCCTCAAGATCGGAGCTGGCCTGACCAACGAGGGAGCAACGAGTTTGGGCTGGTGCTGCTCCTCTTTTGGAGTTGAACTGCAGGAGCTGTAGGTGATGCTGGATGGAGTAGAGAGTAAAGTTTATTTAATGGACAAAAAATAACTATTACTTATTATTCTGTTTTTAAAGTTCTTTAAAACATAAATCCACAGTTATTTTGCAACTGATGTCTTCTCACTTTAAGATCTGCGTTACAGTGAGCTGGGGTCGTCTGGGTCTGGATCACATCTGGAGGGGCGAGAGGGCTGGAGGGCAGACAGGAAGGGTTGGTAGGAGGCGATTTGTTGGTCAAGGCCCAGCCCAATTCACTGTAGCTGAGGTTTTGATCATTTAGCAGAGCACTGAATGGGTTGCCATCCATACCCTGAACAAAATACAGCAATGAACAAGACTTTAGCGGCGTTTGTTCACGCCATTGTTTTGTTTTTGTAAAACAACTCTTTTTGTCCACATACAGAAAAACAGCAGCTTAAAAGAAGTTAAGATAAACTTTGATAAGTCAGTCTTAAGTTAAGGCAATGATCCAATTACTAAAATTGTCATATACTGTACATATAAACTGTTTAGTTTATTGATGTACACCCATTATCAATTCAACCTAACCTAAAGATTTCTGCCCAGTCTCCCAATTTACCACTTCATGCTCAGCTGTCACCTGGTGCTGCAATACAGATGTTGAAGAAACAAACCAACATGGTGAAGTGTCATACAGAAGCTGAAAGCATCTAAGTTTTGCAAGCGGTGGTGTGGATGCGGACAAGTGTCAGTGTCAGGAGGTCATACCTGGATGTGGGGGCTGACTTCAATAAACTCCAGCTCGGGCAGCTCTTCGTCTTCAACCTGAGACATCAAGAAACGTCCCGTTTCATATTTTATTAAAAAACATAACTGTACAGTGATTTTTAGTTGTATTTACTGCACTTTGATCAATTTGTTCATAAACCAACCATATCCTGTAATTGTATGTTATATTGCACATTAGATAATAAGACATATTGTAAGTAATTTCAGCTGGTGGCATTGCATATGTGAACATAAAAAGGCCCGTTACTGTTACCTTGGCTTGCATAGAAGCTGTTCATTTATTGCCATAGATTTAGGGCCATGTTAACTCAGATATTGTTCAAACAACTGCAGGATTTCCTGAAATGGCTGCCTCCATTACCATCAGAGGAAAATATTATTTAAATAAATTAAATAAAACCTTAACCTTTGGGGAAAAGAGGCACTATTTAAGACTGCAAAGTCAAAATTTTCAATGAAGCTAATTAGATCTTCATTTACTGTAATACATAAACTATAGATAAACAATAGAAGAGCTACTGTGATGATCTGTCAGACTTAGCAGGTGACAGAGGCTTGCCTATTAAATGGTCACATCAAAGTAATTATTCAGAGCAGCATGTTGCAAAGTTGGGTTACAAAAAAGAAAAAGGTCAGAATCTTTTTTTCTAATTTCAAAAGCAGTGGCAAATTAATAACTTCACTATCTACGAAGAGTTTCTCTACAACTTGTAAATAAGACAGTTAGGAAACCACAAATGACTAAGCTAGACGAAGCTAGACTAACATGATACAGCAAACAAACACATTTCAAAAACGTTTTTGAGTGTTCTTGTAACTGGTTAGTCAACAGGGGGTTTACTGTTGCCTTGTTCAATTGGATTCCTTTATCATTTCATTGCTCTGCCACTATTGTTCACTCTAGTTGCATCTGTGCTTGTAAAAGTATATTTTTTATTTCATCATTTTACCGCCAACTTCCAATCAATATGCAAATAAATTAAACAATTACCAGAATAACTCTGGTGTTTTGCAGTCATAGACAATAACACTGTAAAATCCCCTTTCCTATATGTTCAGTTTAACCTCTATCCACTCATTAACATAAGAGCGACACAATCTTGTAAACCAATATCCATTAAACAGCCCACTGATTGGCTGTCATCTTATTTATTGGCCAACAACAAGCTGTGACCTTCTGAACAGTGTGACTATACATTAAGGAGCATTGGATTGGAGCATTGAATTGGAACCCCCCCCCTTCAGCAAGAGGATATGTGTGTGTTTGATGTGCGTGTGCGTGTGTGTGGATGCCAGTGTGTGTTGAGGATGTGTGGTGGGCCTGCAGCAGTGACAGTATGGCTGGTAAGATAAGAGCTATGGCCAGTGGAGAATAAAAGGTTTACAGCAACATTAAAAGATTGGGTGAGAAAGAGGAAGTGAGAGGGGGAGGGAGAGAAGAGAAAAAGAGAGTGCACTCATAGATAAGAAACAGTTGAGACATAAAGCTGCAAATCCACCACAAATATCCAAGTAACCCAGTACTGACACTACTGTTTTGTTTGGCTGTACTGCAACCTCAAAGATTTTTGCATACAACAGCAGAAGCTAGCTCTGTGCATGTGTGGTGTGTGTGTGGTGTGTGTGTATGTGTGTGTGTGTGTGTATGTTGTACCGTCAATAAAGCCAACATGGACTGCTCAAGCATGTTTGCTGGCTTGGGTGAAGAAGTGGCCTCTTCTACCTCTGGCAGGTCAACCATTCCCTCCCCCAGGTAGAGACTCACTGGGCTGACGTGGACACACAGCTAAAGAAAGAAAAAGGAAGTACACAGTACAAATTATTTAGTGTGTATAGATCAAGTATAAAAATATATATATATATCTCAATATAAACCGTATTTCAATACACATACCATAGTCACATAAACATACTGTATGTCTAAAGGTCAGACTAACTCATAGTTAGGAATGAACTCATAACTAACCTGAATCATAAGTATTAAAGCTGAAGTCGGTAACTTTGAGCAAATATAATAGAAAAGTTATTTTTATACTAGAATTACTGCCTCGTGCTTGTATGCCTCCGCCAACCAGTCAAGTTGCAGTTTACATCCACGACTGTCTAAATGTCATCACTTTTTCATGTGTGTGAAATTGTCATAATTAGCATATGAATTCTTGAGTAATGGCCAAAAACCTGCTTTGTGAGGTCACGGTGACCTTTGACCACCAAAATCCAATCAGTTCAATCCAAAAATCCTGTGCTCCTAATGGCATTTGCAAGATTTCACAACGCCTCAAATGTTTTCAGAAACATCTTGTAGTGTACTGTTGTAAAATGAGAAAGTTTGCTCCGACCGGTGGGCGGTGCTTGGTTTTGGCTTGACTGTTTTCAACATGGCTGCCGGGTCACAAACTTTCTCATTTTCCAGCTAAACAGTACACTACAAGATGTTTCTGAAAACATTTCAGGAGAGAAATAGACATTAAAGTGACAAAATCTTGATACATATTTAATCAGCACTGCCTAGTGCCTAGTCTTCCGTCACAGGCTACATTTTTTAAGGCCTGAAAACAGAGCCATGAGGAGGTGCAGAAGTTTAGTTATCTCTCAGAGCGATTGAATTACAATATGCTGAAATTATTATTGAATTTTTGCCCAATGATGCCAGAAAATTGTTGCCTATTGAAGCTTTAACTTAACTTGCGATTTTTAGGCGGGCTCAGTTTTAAAGGTAGAGTGAAGATACTGATACTATCATATGAAACTAGAAAACCTAATGGGAATCCATTGGCACCAACCATGTCATACTAGCTTGTCGCGAAGTTGGCTAGATAACGATCCAAATTTACGCAAAATTTTGGTGAGGAAAAACTGGCATGCCCATTGTCCCTTGATCTGAAAAAGTTTTTTTAAGTACATTTAAGGTACATTTTGAATAGATTAAAAACGTGTGATTCATTTGCGATTAAACGCAATTAACTATGGACAACCATGCGATTAAATATCTGAATCGATTGACAGCCCTAATATATAGACATTTGAGGTGTGCTGGTATATCTTTAATATATTTTCAAAGACACCTGACAGCCATTAAAAAACTGGTATTTATCATGACCATGGTAGAAATGTGTGTTTGTGTGTGCGGCTTACTGCTGCACTGGCTGCAGGGCTGCAGGATGTCCCGTGGCCCTGGCTCTGCAGGACTTTGTGGATGTAGATGTCGATATCAGTATGTGTGTCACACAGGTAGAGCTGAAGCACATCTCCAGTGTAACACTCCAAAGCGCCCACCAGGGTGCGATCAGAGCACAGCTTCTGGAAAGAAGCCCTGGCCTCGGCAGTCCAGCTGCCCTGCAAGAGGAAAACCACAACACTCTTATTCATAAAACTACATGTAACAGATTATTTTGTAACAGCTTGACCATTTTAATTTATTTACAGAAGCAAGACGAAAGTATATATGATGAACACTTACACACTACATACTTTTTGAAAACAATATAGCACCTGACCATTGTTTTGTGCTTTTATTACTTTCTTATGGAACATTTGAAGATAAATAATCATGAAGCGGTTGGTGGGAAACACTGACGGTGAGTATTACAAATAACCTGTCAAGTCAAAGGCAATATATACGAAGACAATCAGTCTCATAACAAGGCAGGATGAATTACTGTCTGTAGTATTAATACAGGAAGAATGCCAGATACAGATGAATACCGTGGCTTTTGCAAGGGAGCTCACATTTGCCAGGCAGGTAACTGTGAACATATTATTAAATATGCTATCAGACTCACAGTGGTGGGTTTAATTCCAGTGAGTGATGACGGAACTGCTTGCGCCGGAAGAACGGAATAACATGACCTGAGGAAACAGAGATGAACAGTCGAGAGCACAGCTGTAAACAGACACAAATCAGCTGAGTAGAGTAGCAGTAGTGGTAGAACTAGTTGGATTATTTAACTGCTCAAATATTTGAGATGCCCTTACTTGAGGAACTTGAGGTTGGCCCGCTGTACCACAAGCATATCGCCAAAGTCGACAAAATACACCTCGACCTGAGTGGGGCTGATGATCTGATGGATCACAACCCGGTAGAACCATATTCCTTTGGGTGACACGCAGCAGACTTGACCCCGTCGGACATATTGCTCAGGGAGGCGGTAACGCTCGGATACCTCAGGACAGGTGTAACATCGTCTAGAGGCGATAGAGGAAGAGAGAAAAGGTGTTAGGTATCTTATTCAGCGTCTTTTCACTTCTTTTTACTTACTGTCTTAAAGGGAGTCTATCTGTCTTCTGTCTTAGGGGAATACATTTCAAAGATGTCAACAATTAATAAATGTTTTATACTTTATTTATTATTCTTATCTCATGTTGGTCAAGCTAAATGAATACGTTTATTTTGGTTCACGTAATGATGAACCCCACTTAGAAAATATACAGATTAGGGATGTCAAAGTTAACGCGATTTTTAATTAATGAATAAATAAAGATAAAGATATGTGAATGAAAGGGTTCTATGGGTACCCACGAGTCGCCCCTTTACAGACATGCACACTTTATGATAATCACATGCAGTTTGGGGCAAGTCATAGTCAAGTCAGCACACTGACACACTGACAGCTGTTGTTGCCT
>CAKAKR010033851.1:0-49954 GCA_916700685.1 Adelosebastes latens
CACACACACACGCACACACACACACACACACACACACACACACACACACACACAAAGGCAGTTACCCTACAAGGACCACAGTACAGATGAGAATATCCTGTTTGCTTGCAGGCAGTAATTGAATGGAACAGTCTAGGAGCAGAGCCCTGGGAAAGACTGTCTGCAGCTGTAGACAAAGAAGAAAAAAGCCATTTCTCATTATCGGTCGCTCATATTATTGCTGGACTGTGGCCCTTTCCCGCATGTCTGTCCAGGAATTGAGTTGTAACACTGCACACACACACACACACATTTAGCTGTCGCAAAGCTGTCCAGGAAGACAGAATGCTGAGAACATGAAGGAAGGAGAACTGTAAGGCCCTCGGGGGCTGAGTTTCTCTCTTTCTCTTACACAAAACACACACACACAGTAAAAGAGAAACCTCTCTCTTGAAGGATGCGTCAGGGTATTTGGAGGTCTGACACACCAAACTCCAAAATTGTTACAGAGATGCAGCAGTCATCATGGCCTTGACATCGGTCTGACCGCAGCCTCGAGGCTTCCACGTCTAAATCAAATCCAAGGTTTCTTTGTCACCACTGACTGTCAGTTGAAATGAGCCTACTTAACCTAATAATAGTAAATTACATGTGTATAGCAGGAAAAGCAAAGGTGGTCAGACAAACTATATTGCAGAGGGAAAGGGTGTAAATTCATGGCTGCATATTTATTCATTTTATGGTTGTCTTGTATAAAAACTACTGGAGTGGTGAAGGGTGCAGAATTTCATTGTTTTTTTTAAAAGCAAGCCCCTGCCCATCATTATTAGTTTTTATTTGGTCCCTGTGTGTGTTTTTAAAAAGTATTTGCAATAAGTTATCTTTGATATTTACACAGCTAAAAGAGGTATTGTTACTTGTTCCTCTACTTGTTGAATACACATGGTACCTGAAGGACTGAGGAGGTTTTTCAAAGCCTGTTTTCGGGATCCATGGGAAGTTTAGAATTGGTACCCGAAAATATTTCCAAATATTGGAAAGTTTTACAATTTTGTGAGACCTCTGTTTACCTTCTGCTCGAGGTATTCATAAAAGAAACAAACCCAGAGTGGGGGCAGGCTGATATTGACATAACACAGGAGTACTTCATCATCCCCACCCCTCATCCTCCTGTCACACTCTAGAGGTTTTACTGTGACATGGCTGTAATGAAGCCACTCAGTTCACTAACAATTGAGTGTAACTGCGGCCGTAAGAATTGTTTGAGTGGAGGAGCAGTCTCTTTAGCACTTAGGCCTGAATTCACACCAAGCAGCGGAGAAGTGCGGCTCGCTGCAATAATTACATTTTTCTGCGGCCAGGAGGCGTGTTCATGTGTTTCAGGTGGGAAGAAATTCTTTGTAACACAGGTCCACATGTCACAGGTGTCACAGGATCTGTTTACTGATTGGCTGCGGGTCCTCTCTGGCTGCACTTCACCGCTGAGAGTTAAACTTTTCCCCACTTTTAGTTTGGCCGCACTTTGCCACAAAATCAAATGGCCGCTGCAGATTTTAATTCGTCGCAAGCCACACTGTTGCTCTGGTGTGAATTTGGCATTAGCCCTCATTGAAAGAAAGAAAGGAACTAGGGCTGGTAGCTCACTGTGTGTGTGTTTGTTTAGGGATAGAATGGGTTGGGGGTGCAATAATTGACTTTGAGGTTACAACAGTTGAGAATCTTCATTCCACTGATACTGAAGCTTGGTAAAAAGTTTGATATAAGGACATTTTTAAGCACTTATTAATGTATTTGTCAACAATAACTTGAGTGATCATACAAATATATATATACTGTTTTCCTTTTTATAGGGGTTTATTTGTTTCAAATATTTACCACGTCATCATAAAGTAGACTACTAGTACTGGAAATTTTCAGCTTCATATTAATGAAAACATTTTATTCAGCCTCTTGTGGTCCCATCTCATCCTCTAAACCTCCTGCTGTTCATTCCAAGCATCCACTTTACTCTGCCCTCTCCCTGCCAGACTAAAAATGAATGCGTCTGCATCTTCACGTTACACTGCAACAGGCCTCTCCCAGCAACAGATAAGACGGCAACATCTTGGCCAACAGTCATAAAGCTGGGCAGTGTTGGTGGTGCACTGGTGCCTGGATGTCGCCATGGCGGCAGTAAAGCAGCAGCCTTGTTGCTGACAGGCCTGTATTTTCCTCGATGGTCAATTCGAACATGGCCGCCATAAAGCAGAGTTGGAACGCAACCTTTGGTCGACACTGGAGGCTTAAGCAACCAGCAGGAGAACACTCCCTGCTTGTACACACACACACATATGAATTCAAACACACACACACACACACACACACACACACACACACACACACACACACATATATAACTGAACGTGTGCACTGGAGTATATAGCCTATATCTTTGCATCAGCAAATATATCTTTGTTAAATAAACATGCAAATGCACAAACATTTTGCAGAAATGCCCAACAAAGAATGCAGTGCAGGGATCTGAATCACAAAACACACAATATAATGATAGGAAATGTTAGATGATATGGCCATCAGCTCCAGGAATTATACTGTAAATGGAGCACATGATGCGTAAAGAAAAAAAATCACCCAATAGTTTCAATTTTAGAACTTTTTGTTCCATCATTTATGAACAGTTATCAGTGGGTAGCCCAGCCTACATGGAAAGCTCTACTGACTCAACTAAATTCAACAAAGTAATAAACCAAAAAAATAGAAATTTCGATTTGATTAAAATAATATATTCACATCTTTGTGTTAAAGGCAGGGTGGGCAATCTTGAGAGACTAGAAAGAGTACACTAGATTTTTAAAAATCAACCAGTGTTGCCAACTCTTTTCCAATGAAAGCAGCTAGCAGCATTAGCTGCTGACTAGCTCCAAAAGTCCCTAAATCGAGAGAGAAAATCGCAAAGTCGGCAACGCTGACAGTCTGTTGCTTCAGACCTCCCTCCAAAGTCACTCCCCCACTATTATCATTATGAATATAAACATATAATGAACGTGAACTACGAACATGGCTGTTGTTGAAGTGTGTGAAAGAGAGGAAGGAAGTTCAAATAGTTAGCTGAAAGTAATCGAGTAATGGTTGAAATAGAGAAGTAATTGGTTGGAATAGAAAGCTAAAAGTAATGGATAATTGGATGAAACAGCTAAAAATAATGTATAAAGTTGGAAGAGTTAGCTAAAACTGTATAATATTATAATGTATGAACAGATGAAATAGCTAAAAGTAATGGATAAACAGCTACAAATAATGTTTAAACAGATGAAATAGTCAGCTAAAAGTAATGTATAAAGAGTTGAAACTGCTAAAATATAATGTATAAAGTTGGAAAGAGTTAGCTAAAACATTATGTAAAAACAGTTGAAATTGCTAAAGTTAATGGATAAACAGCTAAAAAATAATGTATTGAACAGTTGAAAAGAGTTAGCTAAAATAATGTATAAAGAGTTGAAATAGCTAAAAGTAGGCTAATGGATAAAGAGTTGGAATATTTAGCTAAAATAATGTATAAACAGTTCTAACAGTTAAAAGCTAAAAGTAATGGATGAATGGTCTAGCATCAGCCACTCCAAGAGGTACTAGTGGCCTATAAATGCAAACCTGACCACACCAACCTAAACATCGTATGAAAAAATACTGTAACAATATCCACTTTTGTCTAATCAACAGTATTAAACCACATCCATAATCCATTGATAAGAACATATTTGGGCGGTGCTGATGAGGGCTTGCTGTGCGGGTCGGGTTGGGAAACCACTGATTTATGACGTGACATGAAAGTCCATCTCCGAGCACACAGAATGAGATCATCATCTCAAGTACACTGAAGATATTTGTGAGATTCACTCGATCTGACCAATCAAATCTTCATAAATCAAATGAATAAAATGTCAATCAGTTTATTAACCTGAACAGATTCCAAAGAACATTGAAAAAAAAGAAAGGGAACAAGAGAGAGCTCTTTAGAACAAATTAGAATAAAATTTCCTTACATATTGACAAAATACAGACAATAAAATTAGATTATTATGTTTAGAATTATTTCAAACTCGTTTTGTTTTTGCCTTCAATTGCTTAAATGAAAAATTCAGTCATTGCACTTTCAGTAATGTCAAATAATAAAGCAGTAAAACGATCGACTCCTGATATGTAGTAATGATGTCAGAATCAAAACGATTGGTTCTGGTTTTCAAATAAATCATACTGTTTATATCCTATTAAATCTTATTAAACACAATCTAAGCGTCGTAGCTTAGAGGCTGTTCACCAGACCAGCCATTCTACAACAGTGAGCAGAGGGCTATAACTGGCTGCTTTTAGTGTCCACCATGACTTTTAACTGTCCTTATCTCAACATAAATAATGTGCCTATAAAAGTTAATCATCTACACGTTTGTAATGAAGCATGTTCAACAGCCATAAAAAACGGTATTTTCTGTCCATTTTCCGCTTTTCTTTCTGCGATGACAATAATATGCTGAACGTGCTCTCATTATGTTCTTGAAAATGCCACAGAAAGCGGTGAAGGTAATATGGACAAACACCAGCGACAGCAACAAAATCTTAATGAAACTAAAATCAGTTATCGGCTATAAAAAGGGCTTTCCATTTCGTTTTACATTCCACTTGATTTTCTTTGGTGTATTTGGTGTAGTTTCTCCAAAAAAATGGAGATTATTTTTAGAAATAGGTAGTTGTCGTTGTCCTGTTGAGGAAATGTGGCTTTGTTGGGTGTGAGTTCAGGAGAGCCAGGGTCACTGATTAAGTCCTATTCAACTGTGTTCTTTGCCCTGGCTGAGCTGTCCAGTTGGTGTGCTTTGGATAACACACACACATCCTTTTTCCAGGGTACCCTGTATCCTTGTGAAGCTAAAGTACGGTCCAGGTGAGCTGTGTTGAGACCTGCCAGTGTGTTACAGTATGTAGTACGGCAGGCGGATTAGGTCAAGGTTCTCAGGTCAAGAGCGCCACATATATATAGCCATCAGCATGAACCCCATTTTAATGTTTATACAACACAGTAACTCCACAGCTCCAGGGTGGAGAGGAAGAGTTGCAGGACGGAGAGCTGTGTGATGTCAGTATGGCGGTCACGTCGGTAGTGGTTGCTCACGCTTGAGACAGAGCGCACCAGGAGTTCTGTGGGGCCATGGAGGTCGGGGTAAAGGGATAATCCTCATATTTAATGTCCACATGTCCTGATCCTGTGCTGTCTAAATGAGAAGCCACCTGCAGGGAGGAAAGAAATCATTTAAAGCAAAAATAATCATTGGCACTGTGTTAAATATATTAAAAAATGTGACTTTAAAAGGGCACAGGGCACTTTACTTATTTCACACATAAACGTCAAACTACTCATCATGAGGGTAACTACTGTCCGTAAAATGACTTCTGTGGCTCTGGAGGGGAGCTTTCTAAAGGGTCTGTCCGTGGTCATCGTTGTTACACGTGGTTAACGTTGTGTTAGGTTTAGGCAACAAAGCTATACTTGGTTAGGGTTAGAACAAACATCATGGTTTGGCTTAAAATATGTGCGCTTGTTATGTAACTTAAGCTACAGACGTAACGTCATGTGACTCAGTGACGTTGCCTCAACGAACGCTGGTCCCCTGAGTGAAAGCCCTGTGTTTGTTGTATCCGTCCACCACCCCTCCTTCCCACCCTTAGCGGGATTTCTCTCTCTTTATTACGTCAGTTACTCTGAGCGTCTAATAATGATGCGGATGGGTTTATATTGGAGTTAGCTGAAAGCCCGGTGAGTCTCATACAGACACTAAAGGATGCCTTGTGCATCGGTATGAAGACGCCGAGGGCCACTGCCCCACCTTCAATAACTACTTTTTTGAAAGAAATGGTATTCAATCCTGAGTGTCCAAAATGCCCATTGCATACCATACACAGTACATTTGTGCGGTATTTGTATGGCAAGGTGCTTTACCTGAGTGGCAACTGTGACCGTCTGGCCAGCGTAGGGTGAAGGGGCCATGTTGGGTTCGCTCTTAATGGTTGAGGCATGTTCTGAGACTGACAGGGAGGTTGGGGAGCTGGTGTCAGAGGTGGTGGATCCTAAAAGAAAAAAATAGTGAGTTCTCAGATTGAAAAATAACTACTATTAAGACAATATATTGAGACTCTTTTCAGAGGGTTAGGGTTAGGGTTCTACACTTCCTTCTCCCCTTTTCTCTTCATCTGTTGGTCCTACCTGTGGACGATTTATTCTTGGGCATCTTGGGTTTGCGCTTCCTGGTCTGAATGCTCTCTTTCTTCATGGCCAAAGGTCTCGCCACCTATAGGGAGTACAGCAACACACATTAGTTGAGTGAACCTCCCAGTCCCTGATACACCATGAGTCTACAGTGTCATGACAACCCACACAAGCTCTCCCTCCAACACTGCCGCTCTGATAACAATGACCACAATGCCCTTGGAGAGGTTTTACACTGCGCAAATAATGAACTGCTCCCTACTGTAGAGGAGCTGTTTTACATACAGGTTCCTGGGGAAGGACATGATAAGCCTGGGCTTTTAATAGGACATATTATAGAGCAACAGAGCGGATTTGAAAGAACTGGACCTGATGTGACCTACCCCGTGCAGCTTCATGTAGAGGCCACAGGCGTTACACACAGGCTCTCCCTCAGCGTTGCGTCTCCACAGCGTGGTGGTGCTGGTGTGGCAGTTAGTGCAGCAAAGGCCGGCCCGGCGAGATGTGGTCTGCTGTAGGTATAGAAGAGAAAGAAAATACATTTGAATGAAAAAAAGTTTGACTTTTGTTGGCTGAGAAATGTCGGTGCAGTCAGAAATAAGCTGACAGCTCACACCTTTGTATCCCTGAACCATAGTTTGAGAAACTTGAGTTGAACTATTCCTATAACTAACAATGAATCGCAGGATGTCTGTATGTTATTTGGTACAACAATGAGGAATTATCCCTCCATGTATCCCATGCAAAATCCCAATAAATCATTAGTTGGAAAACCTTTAAAGGCAACATAAATAATGACTTTTGTCTCACACCATGGTGTGACTATCAGCTTGGTTTTGCACAAGTGTGGAGCAAAAGCACCACACAACAGCAGGGAGAGAGTCACGTTGCTTTGCAAGAGCCTCGTCTAAAAACGGCCTGTCCAAGGGCAAGGTCGCTGCAGGACAAATAAAAACAGCCCAGTGGTGGAAGGAGATGTTGGGCAACTCACAGCTGCTCTAGAGAGGCAAGTTCCTGGGAAATACACAGCCGGGAAGCCTTGACCCCCCCCACAACCACAGAGCTCTGTCCATTTTCTAAATGCTCACTAAGAGGATTTTGCATTACAAATTCTCATAATAATGTTAATGTTTTGCTATTTGACTAACTTGTAGTGTTATCAACATGCAGATGTGGAAGAATTCAGATATTTTACTTAAGTCTAAATATACCACAATGTAAACATTGGCACCCTTCAGAGTGTGATGTTATTAAATGTATTATAAGATTGTCATTACAAGCATCTTAATGCTGTACACACCCTTAGAATCAGGAGGATATAGGATATATATATATACAGTATATATATATATATATATATATATTACATTCACCCCATTCTCCCCTTGGTTGATTTTATGATACACAAATAACAAGATTGACAGTATTGTAATGCTTAATTTTATTCCAATATAAAACTTACAATATTGACTTAAAATATACAGACTATAGTGTAGCCTATTGGTATTCTGATGGGGCCCTGGACAAAGAGACAAAGAGACAAAGCAGCTATAGCTGTTGGAATGGAGCTATAATTGTAATATTGTTGGGTTGTTTAAATTATAACAACACATCATATTTAATTCACTGATCACATGTTTTGAATGAAAAATCCTAATCTGTGAAGTAACTTTATCTGACAGATAAATGTGCAAATTTTTTATTATTTATTATTTGAATTCAAGCATTGGCCTATAGACGATCATAAATTGTAAGCCTACTTCAGAATTGTAAATGTACCACTACTTCTAGCCCACATCTTATAAATGACATATCAATGAATATCCAGGAGTGTGTTGTTGTGTGTTTGGGTCTTTTTTTCTGCGTGTCTTACCAGTCGTTTCTGTGGTTTGATGAGCGGCCTGTTGATGCCGTTCATCTTGTGGTAGAGGCCGCAGGCGTTGCACAGGTAGTGTCCGGTTCCGTCTCTGCGCCACAGCGGAGTGGACACCGAGCCGCAGTTTACACACTCTCTGCCCTCCATGGCCATGTCCTCAATCAGGTCTGAACACCGGAAAAAAGACACGTTATTATAGACTGAACCTTTCAATTACAACATCACCAGCGACACTGTTATGTAGTCATATTATTTATTTATATTAATCTTGTCTCCGGTTGGAGGCTTCAGATAAGCCCAGTGTTTTTTTTTTGTTACGTCACTGTTTCTCCTGTGACAGCATTCTTCCTTCTAAAAGAGAACAACATTCTATTCTGGAATAAACAACATTCCTGTTTACGATAACTTTTAAAACCTATGATGGGGGTTCTGGTTATACGGGCCGATGATGAATAGATGGAGGAGGAATTTAAAGCCCCTCTATTCCCTGTGATGATGATCAACCCCCCCCACCCCCCATGAATCAGAGACAGACTGATGGAGGACTCTGTCTGCAGAGGGGTGGGGTGGGGTGTTATCAGCCTGAAGGATCCAGGGGTCCCCTCCATCCATCACAGCTCTGACACACGACGGACTCCTGGCATTAATTGCCCAAATTCCTAATCCCTCAATTTAGAGAGAGAGAGAGAGAGAGAGACCTGAGGAAGACCCCACAGGTCAGGATACAGCTGTCCTGAGGCTGCCTGGATTTCTTTGAACTTGTGATTGTGGTTCTTATCATTCCAGCAGAAGAAAATACATCACAAAAAAAATAAAAGCTGAGCTGGTGGAATAAAAAAAACAACCCAAAACCTAAAATAACCATTAAGATCATGTTTGAATTCTATAAAAGCTTATATTCATTAACACACGCACTTCTATTTTGTATAGACACGTCATAATGATATTAGAATGACCATAAAATACTGAGTGATATTCAGGAACATTTTGGTGTGAAATTCATCCATAATTCAACAAAATTTAGATTTAATCAATTTGTCACCGTCTAAAGGCCAAATCATCAACCCAACCAAGGCAGTAATTATTATAACACACACCCCCGATATATTGATAAAGAAAAGATTGCCATGGCAACCATGCACCACGGTCCGAATTAATCATTAAAAAATGTAATCATAATCATAAATACATTTAACGAATTGCCATTATTATTATACTACCGGTTCTATAGTACTATACAGTTCTGTGTGTGGTTTGTCTTTCTGTTTCATTACTTTCAAATGTAATGTAATATGAACGGTTGATTTATATGATTGCTTATGGTTGTACTTTATTCATATTCATTAATTAATCAATAATTAAATATGAATCTCTGCCATTCGAGACAATGAAATAAGAAAAGGTTAAAAAAAAAACAGAGCAACGTAAAACAATAATACAAAAAAACACATTATAGTTCGTCCTATGTGTCAGTGCATTTTTAAATTATTTTAGAAGGGCGGGAAATTATGATTTTTTTTTCCTGGTGGGGGGGCTGTAATCATCATCAACTTCAAACGCTCGTGCTCTTCACCTTCTGAAGAGACTGAGTGTTTCAGGTGGAGATGTTTCAGACCTGTCGTGTCGTCTGATGGAGGTGAGAACTGCTCTGATTGTTGTGCCAGCGGCTCTTTTCAGTGCGTTTTTGTCTCCGTGTGTATTGAATGAACTCTGTCACTGTGGGATTAAATTAACATTCTAATTGATTGTCTTTAGACCCTCTTCTTCTGAAGAATGCGTATTGTCTGAATGTAATATAGGATTGTTTAGCTCGACTTTGATTGAATCTCAATCCTCTCGACCCCATGACATGAAGCATCAGCCATTATACTGTTGTTGTAGACCTCTCTATCGCCTCCTATAATAAATAACAACCACAGCCTCATATAACTGCCTTTTACAACCCTTGATAAACGAACCAACCACTGACATGTTGGAGGGAGGGTGTCGAAATAACGAAAACAATAAAAAGTAATAAATATGATTGCTTATTTGCAGATATTTTGAGACTTAAACAGCAATAATTTGCAGTATTTAGAGGAGGAGGCCTACATGGGAGGGTATATGGGAATATTCAGTGGTCCAAATGTGATTTAGCACTTTTTAAATGGTTGAAAATGGTTCAAATGAGAGCGCAAATCAAACAAAAAAAAGTCCCACAGTTTGATTTAAATATGAAACCATTGAGCAGGCCTGTTCATGAATCAGCTGCTGGTGATATATAAATATATTTGGCACTCTGGCCCTGACTAAAATAATATTTTCAGTGATATAAAAAAAAAGCTCCACTTTTCCTCATATGTTTGATCTACTAATACTTTACATTTATTTATTGCACATACTACATTTATTTATTGACGGACTGCACACACTATGCTCACCCATTCACTCTGTTTTTCTGTCTTTTATTTCTCTATTATTGTTTTTATAATTTTTGAATACCTTTACCTCTCCTGTGTTTCACTCTGTTTGCTGATGTTGCTGCTTTGACACCTGAATATCCCTCCAGGGATTAATAAAGGTTCATCTTATCTTATCTTATCTTACTGATATTTGGTGCATTTTTTTTTAAAATGATGATAATAAATCTCAGGGTTTGATCTCAAGAATCAAAATCCACTTCATGGTCTGGATGTGGAAACTGTTTGAGGCCTATATCTCTTACCCAGACTGGACCTTCTCCCAGACAGTCCTCCATGTCGTCCCTGCAGGCTGATCACTCCGCTCTCGAAGGGTCCCGGCGTCCAGGAGGACGTCGCCATCTCCGGGCTCATGTAGGCGTAAGGGCTGGAATAGGATCCTCCGACTCCGACGGAGCGCACCAGCGCGCCTCCGTACTGATCCACCCGAGAGCCGCCGTTTCCGAGCACCAGCGGGCTCTGGTAGGTCGCCTCTCGGCCGGTGTTGCTGCTGACCGGCGGGCTGTGAGAGTACGAGAAGCCGTGGTGAGGGTGAGGGCTGCTGGGCGTGAAGGAGGAGCCGTCAGTGCCGCTCTGAGGCCAGCCGTGGTGCCCGCCGAGGCCGTGAGACTGGTGGGTCGAGTCGCAGGTCTGCAGGTAGGGCAGCGTGGGCAGCATGGATGGGACTCTGGTGGTCGGGACGTAGACCGGAGAGCTGGCCGAGGAGGGGTGCATGTAATTCCCGGTGTCATGCGCGTAATGAGACTGTTGGAGGTTGGAGGACAAGGCCAGGCTCTGATACATCTTCACAACTGTTGTGGAGGATATAGGAAATATATAATATATAGGGATGATTTCTCAGGCTGGTCCCAGTCCTGTGGAGGAGAGACTTTCCACCCTTCCTCAGAAGAATCTGTACGTGCCTTTATGAACTTAATAACTTCATGAAACTCTTGTGGAGATTCTTGTCCACCTGAAAGAAATAATTAGAGAGATTTTTATAAACGTGAGAACAGAAGAAAATAATTCATATCTGGCAAAGTTTCAAGGAATATGATTATATTTTACTTCATTATTGTTAATCAATTGATTGATTGATCGATTTTCTATTATACAGAGATGAGAGTAACAAACAGGAACAAAGAATCTCACTGCCATGTCAATGTGTATGTGATCAATAAACTAAACTTAATGAAACTTAACTTAATGAAGGGCATCTGATTTGTAACATGTTTGAGTCATTTTTTTAAGTTTGTGTTGTAAAAATCCAAAACAATTTGTATGAGTTAAACTGATGTTGGCTTATACAATTACGCATGGAAATAGAGCTCAGATAGAGATCATTTAGTATCATCAGTCATATTTCACCTGCATGATTGTGATTAACATGAAATGGATTAAAATTACACACACTATAGTAAAATGTATTATTGGAAAGAGAGAGTTCTTTTTTTGATAAATGGGACCGACTTCTCTGTAAAACGCTGCAGCCCGATTAGAAAAATAACTTACAAAAACTTCATGATGTCAAAGTAGAAAAAAAAATTCAGCACCACAGAGATATGAAATGATAATATAGCTTGAATAATGGACGCTGACGCTAAAATAAAGCAGGCCTATATAGCTATAAGGCAAAGTTTCAAGGGCATCTGATTTGTAACATGTTTGAGTCATTTTTATAAGTTTGTGTTGTAAAAATCCAAAACAATTTGTATGAGTTAAACTAATGTTGGCTTACAATTACGCATGGAAATAGAGCTCAGATAGAGATCATTCAGTATCATCAGTCATATTTCACCTGCATGATTGTGATTGACATGAAATGGATTAAAATGACATTAACGACCTCTGGTATCTGTCCGTGCAGATATCAGCAGACTATCAGCGACCCCAGATATCCTCATTAAATCATAACCATAACGGAAACCAAATCAAACAGCACAAACAGATAGCGAGCTCCAGTTCCATATCTACCATATTTTCTATCAATAGTAACTCAAATCACATAAAGCTGATAATAGCTCATTGCATGCTGCGTATATGAGGAACACCATTTCTTTCCAAGGGCTCTCAGTGTATTATCTCACCAGATAAGGACGGTCGGGTGATAAAGCAGTCCGGTTCCTTTAGACGTCCAAAACTCAGTAGTAGAGTGCAAACTGTGTCACTCCAAACAGATAGAGACGAGCGACGGAGCTCAGAGGAGCGTCTCCAAATATCTCTTGTTTTGATGCGTAAAAGTTGCGCGCACTGATTGGAGATGAGTGAAACCAAAGTTGTTTTTTTGGGTCCAGGACGACTGCAGTGTTTTCTCTTCCTGCCTTGTATATCTGGAGATAGTTACTGTCGCTGATAATCGCTGATATGAATGTGCTCCTATTCGCTCCCCTACTGGAAGATTTGTACGGGAGAAAAACACGTGACGCAATCCGCCGCTCCGAGGTAGGCCTAGGTAGGAAGGAGGGAGGTAGGGAGGGAGGAAGGGAGGGAACGAGGACCCCTGGGTGTCGGAGGAGAGGAGAGGGCCCACATCTGAGGGTTGACTGGGTGCCTTTTTTTTTTTTTTTTAGGGGGTTTCATTAGAAACACGGATGCCATATTTGGATGCATTCAATCCAGGCACGATATGAAGGATGAACCCAACAGCCATCAGGAGGCTCATTTTTATAATATGTGGTTTTTAATATGTTTTATGCATGAAATGAGTGTGATTGCCTCCAGGCTACACAAATCATTGTATCAAAGGCTGTCCGGAGAAATATTTACAATTTAAAGGAGGATATTTTCCTAAAGGATACATCTTTTTATTGTTTTTCATGATGTCACTTTCACACATTTTAACTTTTTATTGTATATTCGCTCTTGTTAAAGACAGTCTTCAACATTTAAGACAGTTTAAATTTCTTATGATTGTATTGTATTGTATATGATTGTATTTAGGGGGATTTTAAAGGTGCAGGAATTTACACTTTCCTGGTGGTTGTTTGCCTTATGATGATGATGATGATGATGATCCAGGTTTCAATTCACAACATTATTAAATAACTTTGGATGTTATACTGACCACATCTTTCCGTTACTTGAAAATTATATTTACTTGAATATTATATTTTCTCCAAATTCGATGCGGAAAATCAAACTGGGCCTATAATCAATTTCATGCACAATTGACTATAAAACAATAGCTCCACTTAACGCCTTCATCTGATATTGATTCAATCAGTGGCGTTCAGAATAAATAAACACACATTGTAATAAAATGTATTATTGGAAAAGAGAGAGTTTCTTTATGGTGATATAAATGTGACCGACTTCTCTGTAAAACGATGCAGCCCGATAAAAAAAATAACTAACAGTAACTTCATGATGTCAAAGTAGAAAAGAAAATTCATCACCACAGAGATATGAAATGATAATATAGCTTGAATAATTTGACGCTGACGCTAAAATAAAACAAGCCTATAGCTATAAGGTCATAATCGTTCACAGGAAAAAGATACAACACGGTCACTTTGTGCTAATAAATCAGAGCCGTATAGCATGAAATAAAATGAAATATTTTTTTATTTAAAATAAAAAAAAGAAAGTAAACATATTTTTTCGCTGATTCCAGTATTTCGTAAATTTAAATGTGACTACGTTTTGTCCAACAAAAAGGATAATTTGGTAATGTGGGGAATATATCACGGAAAAAATAAGTGAACTGATGACTGAATAACGAAATAAAAATGAAAAAAAAAATGATTTCAAATAATTAAGACATTCCTAAGATTATATATATATTGTATTTATTCTTAACATTTGTCAGAAATTTTAAAGACGACCATTTAAGACCGTCTTAAATGTTGAAGCCTGTCTTTAACATTAGCGAATATACAATAAAAAGTGAAAATGTGTGAAAGTGACATCATGAAAAACAATAAAAGATGCCTCTTTTAGGAAAATGTCCTCCTTTAAATTGTATTCAGAGCAGACATGTAAATATTCTCCGGACAGCCTTTGATGGATCTGCTATTTAGAAACGCTTTCAACCGACTAATATGATTAAGGTCTGACACTGTCTCTTGTCTGGAGTCCATTCATTAATCCTTCCCTTCGTTTTCTACATCCGTCCATCTCCTCCAGGAAGAAGAGAGGAGTCTGTCTGTCTGCTTCCTTCAGTCTTCTCCTGATGGCCGGACACTTGATGCCGATCTGTGAAACGGCTTCTAGTGCCGCCTGCAGATATTTAGATAGATTATTGAACTATCGTATACTATTTCACTGCTGGAAATCATTATGTGGCCCATTCGATGAAGCAGACCTTGCAATATTACAATATGACACACTGAAACTCTGATGTCGAAAGAGAAATGTAACATTTTATATTACAGATCTATTCTCGTTTTATTTTTCTAATATTGGTTTTTATTTATTTATTTATTAATTGTGTGAGTATAGGTTGTATACCGTCCATGCAAGTGGATATAAACTTCCAGATCCATCTTCTCAAATAACAAGAAGATGTATTATCACTGCACAGGTAACTGCTGTGTTGTTGAGATCAACTCCTTATCTTGGGGCCTCCATTCTAATCATAGATAATCAGAACTTCATCACCCTCACGCACATTTATAACCTCTGCCAGATAGAGTTTACTTAAGTGATTCAAGTGTATAATCATTTATTATCACCTTTAACACTTTACTTATATCATGGGAAGTGAAACAATAATGTCAGTGGTCGTTGATGAGGTGGGTGTGCTACTATAGATGGGTAGGAATACTCTCTTATATATTCCAATGATAGGTGGGTAAACTGTAAACTGCAAGAAAAAGAGGTGATCTATGCCCGTATACCTGTGTATACCCTCCACTACACCACTGAACAATGTCATTTATATAGATTATATTTTTCCAAATTCTTATAGATGGATACATGTATGGGAAACATTTGCACAATGCAAGGTACATCACCAAGCTTATCACAGTGTTTATATATATATATATTATAGCCAGACACTCTCCTGATGAAATCATTAAAAAAGCATAAATTGTGGGCAGGATGATGCTGAGTCACATCAGCAGGCAGCTCTACTGTGAGCGCTCTTTTATACACAAAGAACACACTGTATGTGACTCTCCCTTCCATTCGTAGGTTACCTTGGTAGTATGGGAGCAGCTCGACGGTTACCTCTGACTAGAGTCTGTAAAATGTGTGAAGTTTGCAAATACTTGGCTTGGTGCTCTCTCATGAGCCTTTTGTGGTTTGCACCGTAGAATAGGGTCTGGGAAGTTTGTGACTGGATAAACCTGCATCACACAGGAGAGTTAACATCTCATTACAATTGCTCTTGTATATATAAGCATAAGAAATATGACAAAAATAGAAATAAAAGAGTATGTCAAATGTAAATTATGTACATAATGCTACAATATATGTAGGGTAATATAAAAAAATATATACAATATGTGCATAAAACACATACAATATAAAACCACAGTGTAAATAAGTACAAATGGGGATTAAGTGTGTTAAATATAAATGCTAGAATAGTATACATTTCTTGAAATGTACAGTGTTAATGCCAGAGTATTGCACAGTTGAATTATTGCAGACATTATTGTACAGTTATGTCAATATTGTACATAAGAAATTATGTTGTAGTAGCTGCTGACGGGTGAAACAAATCCAAGCCGTTACGCCTGCAGAGGAATGCAAAATGATTTAGTGTAACAAGGCAAGTTTATTTGTATAGCACCTTACTTAATACAACAAGGCAGTTCAAAGAGCTTTACATAAAACATAAAAAAAGTCATTAAAGGAACAGTTGGACATTTTGGGGAATAAGCTTAATCACTTTCTTGCCATAAGAGTTAAAAGGCAATCTGGATACCACTCATATCTGTCTGTATGAAGCCATGGAGACGGTTGGTTCAGCTTAGCATAAAGACAGGTAACAACATCTGCCTACAGTACAGTACCAGCACCTCTAAAGCTCACAATTAACATGTTATATTATGTAGACACCAGGAAACAGTCCAGCACACAACCTCCTGTAAAACCGCAAGTTGTTGTTAAACTTCAGTTAGATCAAACAAATAAAATATCACGAGTTATTTTGTCAAATTTAGAGGTGCTGTAAGCTGACTTTGTCACCTCTGGACTCAGGTAGGCCGTCACCAAGCGGTGCAATGCCAATGCCTGCCCATGGTGCATTGTGTGCCCCGCTGTATGTGAGGGTGCTGCAGCAACGCCCACCTCCAGGTAGCTAAGGAATATTCATTATTATTATTTTTTTCTGCCTATGGCATTACACCACACCTCTCCAGGTCCCTGTCCCTCCTGTGATATCTTTTGATTTAATTATTGCGAGCAGTGTACGCTTTCCAGATGGTTTCCTATGATGCTTTGTGTCTAGTACTAATTTGTCCATATTGATCTGTTGTGGCAGGAAGCTTCTCTCCAGCAGGAACTAAGTTCAAACACAGCTTTCAACCAACAGCAGCACTTAAAAAAACAGTGCTGTCATGAGAGTGCAGGGTTTGAAAAACAGTGGGGATTTAGGAGGAAGGGATGGTCAAACAAAAGACGCTGCAGAGTGAATGAAGAAAATATGACAACGTGCATTCTAGGGTGCCCTTCCAGTAGAGAACATGTGATGAAATGCCCTCTAGGGTGGCCTTAAAAGTGAGATGATGCAGAGCCATATAGGCTTCTCTACATGCTAGAAAACTTTCTGCATGCAGCGCGTTGGTGCCCAACCATGTGCAGCTGGTGCCCTTTTTTATTTTTTTTGCCCCTGCCCCTCAGACAACCCGAGTCCGCCACTGCACAAATGTGATGGGAAATTATTTTAGACTTTGTGTAATTGATGTGATGTGCAAAATCTATTTGGAGCTTTACTCCCAGTTTGGACATGAAGGTGGAGTTTCAGGTGGCGGGTGTTGGTCAGACAACATGGGAGGGTGTGGGAATTCACCTGAAACAGGTTTAGTGATGCTTTACATGAAGTGACTTAATGTCAAATACATCAAGCGACAATTCATGGAATCATCGTCCATGTTTTTACAGCACAAATATCAGTCTTAGCAGCTGTATGGGCAGCCTGTCCTGATGATTCAAGCTGTTTACTGTACCTTCCCCCTCTGTTAGCATTGTCTCATAGCCAGGTACACTGTCGTATACTGAGGGTGGACGAACACCGGGGACATCACGAAACAGCAGTGTGTGCATACTCAGTTCATCACTCAGTTCATATTAGTAGGTTCATTTAGATTTAAATTAGGTGATCTCAAACCTGCACCCCAAAGTGTTCAATATTACCTATATAAATAAGACATTATGAAATAAATAAAATAAATTGTGTAAAATAAATTTATATAAATGAAACATTAAATTGTCATAGAATTTAAGAAAAAATTGAACTCAACTTATTGTTATTGAAATATAATTTTTATGGAGTTCATATTTATTTCGTCATAGTTATTTTTGTTCCAAAATGTCCAAATTCCAAAAAAGTTTGTTTTTATTTCATAATGACATTCTCCCCAGTGACTCTTTCATTACATGACTTTTTATTTTGTAAGGTCACCAGTCACGGTGGACTGTAAATGTTTTCATAATTTTATAATATGTCTGAGGAAAATGTTCATTCTGTCATTATGCCTTTGCATTTCCTGCATTATTACCATTAAGTATTGTTTTCACCAGCGTTGGTTTGTTGGTTTGTCTGTCTGTGTGTCTGTCTGTTAGCAGGATTACTCCAAAAGTTCGTGATGGATTTGAATTACATTTTTTGGAGGGGTGGGGTGTGGCATAATAAACAATCCATTCGATTTTGCTGGCGATCCGGATCATGATCCGGATTCAGAAATCTTTTTAAGAATTCCGATCAGCCTGAGCATTAACGGGATGAGCGACAACGTAGTGTAACGTTATACAGACATAACAAGGCTGCTGAATGAGAGAGGCATTCGCCGATACCTTACACGGAAACACACCGTGTTAATAATAAGCTGACCACCTCACGGTACCGCCAGCTGTGAGCTGTGAGCTGTGAGCTGTGAGCTGTGATCTGTTTTTAAGGTCACGCACCTTGGCGGAGGTACGCGCTCTCCGAGTGCCATTCTAGTTGTTATATGTTACCCGCTCAATAGCATGCTAAATTATTAGCCTTTTTAACAGTAACTATTCCGTCCATGTTGCTGTTGCCTAGCAGTGGTGTTCTCACAACTTAACCACTTGAACGCCAATGAAAAAAAGAAAAGAAATGAAATAGGTAGGTAGCAGTGTGAAGTGGAATAAAAGCATATGTTTGTTACTGTGTCTGTACTGTGTTTATTTATAGCAGCAGATAGTTGATTGATTCAGAATTACTTAGACTCTGTTGTTGCTTTAGTTAACAGGAGCTAACTGGCTAAATGTGGTAGCAGTTGTTGAGCCACACTAAGAGAGGCTGCCAGGCATGTGATCAGCTGATAGGTGACGGGGGCTGGGGACAACTCCCCTGTCATGGAAAGGGTACATTATGAAATAAACATGTCATTGAAAAATGGAAAAAACAAGTATTTTGAAATAATAATGATAACAATAACATGAAAATACTGTAGTAATAATGAAATAACATTAATGAGTTGAGTTTTATTTGTCTACTTATATATTTTACACAATTTATTTCTGTATTTATTTCATAATGTATTTATTTATTTATTGAACGTTTTTGGGGCTTGATACAAACCTGCCTCAGTTGTATTCGCTATGAAAAATGTAATTATGTATGAACAAAAAACAAAGGTATTTTTTATGGCCAATAAATGGTAAAGGTAAATGAAAGAATAGGCAACTTTACTTTGAATGTATCAGTGACATAAACCTTTCTGCAATGTTCTCTCAACCTCCAGCATAACCATCAATACAAACAATAATATCATAACCATCAATATTACAAACACAGCTAGGTAACACACTCACTTATCTTGTGATGGAGAAAATCAAATAAAAGTGCACTTTCCAAACAGCTACAATTATGTCAGTTTCTTTATAGAAGAAGAATCCACACTTCTCTTTTTAACCTTCCCCTTTCTCTTCTCTCATTACGTACTGTAGCTGATTGTTGATACTGTTTTGAAGAAGAAAATAATTATTTGTAATACATTGTATTGGTTTCTGCCCCCCATTGAAAAAGTGGTAATAATATTAAATAGCATACAGAGCATACGCAATAAAGATCTGAAAGAAAGCTAGTAAGTGGACCTTAAATTAATCAAGTCAAATCAAAATTAAATACAATTTAACTTTGTTATACAGTGCAAAATGAATTTGGCAGAGGTGCCAAAAAGCACACAGAGGCACGACAAAAATACATGAAGTAAAAAAACATTGACTAGGTGTCGACAATGTACAGCTTATAAATGCTAAGTAGAGGGATTGAAATCTAAATTTATACAGTAAGATACTTTAATAGTTAGTCTTTGGTGTAAGTACATTTTTTATATTGTTAACCACAATACAGATGCAACCATAACAACACAATATATAATGACATGACAAATTTATTTTTGCTAAAAACACAAATACAAAGGAATAAAACCATACTTAATCAAAATGTTATTGGCTTGATCTCATCCTCAATAATAATACGAAGGATTTCAATTGATTTTTGGACATTTTGCATATTTACTCCACATGCCGTAACCCCAATCCTTCACCCTTGAGAAAAAGACAACAAGATGGTTTAGCACTGGAGTAATTCTCGTCTCTCAGTATGGGAGTCAGATAGCGACCTTATGAATGAGGTGACTGGTGAGGGTCCGCTCCACCACAGCCTCATTTACACAGTCCATCATGGTGCTCCACGCGGCCGTGTGTCGGGGGGCCCGTGGCACTGTTACAGCTCCCTCCGGTCAGTCTGTGGTTATGTCAATAAAAACTGGGACCCGCAAATGCGCCGCATTCCCGTGGCAGGCCGCATATCTACTGTTTATGTCAGTTTTTGGTAATGTTACTGTGGACCGACTGATAGGCCTATCCACCAGGGAGACATAGTCTCTGGATAGAAATGCCTTTTAACTTTGATCACCCCTCTAATGCAACGCCACTGTCCTTTACGGCTGCATTCTATTGGAATGGAATTTCAGCCTCTATCTTCATCTCACATACACATGCCTGCAAGATAAGTTAGGAATTTTCCAAAGGTATTTATTGAGAGAACAGACTAAAGTTGTGTGTGTGTGTGCTCCGAGTCTTGTTTTAGAGGGCTTTTTTTCTAATTTCTTGTCAGTGGTGCAAATTGATGCTATGATCACTCCAGATAAGCTCTTCCCATTCTTCATTCATCAAGTGTTATCAACTCAAAGAAACCCCTAAACCCACAATGAGCAGTTAGCAAAGACATGTTGAAATAGCTCTGATAGGACTGGTGATGGTGTGTAGAAGAAAGTTGACAGAAGAGTAGACACTTGGACAGGAGTGAAGCTCAGATACCGGCTATCGTTGTGGCTGATTTCAACTCAACGGGAGGCAGATCTCGGCTGCATTTCTCCTCTTAGCTTGATGGCAGATGACTGTGTTCCCATATGTGGGGAATACATTCAAATCATGAGTGATGTGTGGAGGTTGTCTCTGAGGTCTGGAGAGACAGCAGAATGTGATGTGTGATTACAGTCAGTCTGCTGTGTGTGTGTGTGTGTGTGTGTGTGCTCTGGTCCCCATTGTTTCTATGTGGGAAATACAGTAGTGACACCATTATGGGAAATAAATATTTCACCCCAGTTATTTAAAAGATCGGGGTTGTCTGATACAACCACTGTGACAGAGGTATTTCTCTATAGCAATAATTAGATGAAAACTAGTACAGCCCAGGAAAAATGTTGGCATTGTATGTTTCTTTTGTATGATATGTTGCAAGAGCAAGTGAGAAAGTTACGCGGTATAATAACGAGTTTAACAAGCAGGGCGGGAGGGCCGCCGTTCGTGTCCCGTGTGAAGCCAGAAGTAAATGTTGACTTCAAACTTGTTACTTAACGTTACGCTTGTTTCTGTTGCTGTAATGCTAGCGCGTTTGCACAAAAAGACTGTATGATTGTTTAGCATGCAATACGAATGCATTTCTTGCTTTTGTCGTGTCATTTTGTATACCATGCAGTCTGTACTGAGTCCAAGTCCAAGAGCTACTGATGTAGAATAGAAAGCGGGAAAGGCCGCTTATGGCGGGTGGGAGGGGAGGTGGATGGGTCCAACAAACATAGGACTTTTAAGCAGGAGTTTTGTTTTACAAGTTACGTTAGTGACGTTTGTCACGTGTTGTTTAGTGACATTTGTGACTTGTTTTCCGTACTTATTAGGAGTGTGCATCATTACCTCTCAAGGCGATTGAATACGCATCTCAATACATGGTCTGCGACTCATGATGGATGTCTTCTTTTCAAACTAATCAGCATTTTCTGCCACAAGCCTTTCCCAGACCTCCCTCCGGCAGATTTCTGCGGCATCGTGGAGCCATGCAGGGTGGGCCGGGGCCTCATCTCTTGCCTGTACGCTGTGTCTCTGGTCTATTGCTTTGGTCAGATCATCCTGAAAATGTGAACTTTCTCCTCGTCTCGTACGACTCACTCTCAGTAGACTTCTCTCAGAAACATGCCAGTGTACACAGGGAGCAGATAGAGGGGAAGAAAGGATTTGGAGGTCTGGAACACGCCCCTGGTGCTCTGCTTGCTAGGGAATGTGGAGTAGGAGTCAGGCTAATCTCTAGCGCCCATGAGAGACTGGCTCCTGTCTGCCTGGCTGCCACTTCCCTATCTGTGTGTTTCATTTCATCCTGTCAGGCCCTATCTGGGCCGCTACTGCTTGGATCAGGCCCAGGGACAGCAGGGCCAGCAGAATATATACTCACACATAGGACTGGGGATGCTTAAACATTACTTCTTTATCGTCTTTCAGTGGAAGAGAATTGTGTTTATGATCACATCGTATAATCATTTCATAAAATTCTGTTAATGATTCTGAGCCAATTGATGAAACAAGAAAATTAGTTATTGTTTTAGATGTGCATTTTGTTGCATAAAACAGAACACAGATCATTGCTTGAAACATCAGTTTGATTACTTTGAATTCAAACATTTGCCATATCTTGATGTATATTGGCATCAGAAGATTAAAGCTGAAATTGTACTTTACACATACGTGAGGGTCCGCGTGACGTATATTTCATGTACGTGAATTTAGGTGCGTCCATCACTAAAAAGTTCAAATAAAATGTAATTTTGAAGAGCTGTATCAGCAGGTAACAGGGTGCTCTGTGTGTATATATATTTAATGAAATAGATGTGCAGTTTTGTGCAGGAATGTACCAAAGTTCACAGTATGAAGTATAAAGAATAAGTGCAATGTAAATTCTGTTCTCACCAGAAGTACTAGTTTTGTTGCCTAAACCTAACCAAGACCTAAAAACAAAGTAAACCCATGTTGGAAGTTTATTTAAAAAATACACTATATGCATGTAACGAGCGGAAACTGTACGTTCAATGTTAAACGGAGGTTTATTTTGAAAACTGATATGTCATCTCGGATGCATCCAAAACTGACACCAGAGGGGTACCTATAGTGTCATAGTTTGAAGCGTAGAGGGCCGCTGACCAAGCGTCGGTATTTGACCAGTTGGAAGTGAGAATGTGTTGGTGAGGACGACAGAATTTTTGATGAGACCAGCAGCAGACGGGAAGTAACCACAGCCTCCTGCCAGAGGTCCTGGAGGGACAGCAGAGTGCAGCCAATCACCTTCTCAGCAGAGCGAATGATATGCTTCAGCCTGCAGCGGTGATGGAGGAGGTGAGGATGGACTGATGGGCGATGGAGTGGCACCATCATATGTTCAAGTCCTGGGGGATGATGGTGCCCAGGAAGCGGAAGGACTCCACGGTGTCGACTGGGGTGCGGTTCATAACGCTTCAGTCACTCAAAGAAATGTCTGTTACCACAATGTAATTGGGAAAACAATTAAGTTCTATATAAACTTTCTTGTCTAGGGGGACAGGGTTGGGATGCTGCACCAGATTATTAAAGGTCATTAGTACAGTTATGTGTAACCCCAGGGGACACAGAAGGATGCAAAGATCTGCCCTCCACAGACGAGCACAGCATCACACAGTAGAGGAGAACCTTCTGTCTGAAATGCCTGTCTGCAACTTCTGCTCCTGTGGCATTTGAGATTGGCAATTATATTTTATATTCAAATTATTTGGTGAAAGCAGTTAACAAAGTACACCTCCAGGAAAATACAGAAGTTCCCTGGTGAGATAACATGTCGTTTCACAACAATAGTCTGTTTGATTCAGGTTTTGCATACTGTTTGCTAGACCTGTTAGTTGATAAATGGATTTAATCCTTTTGTGAAGGTGCAAGATTTTATTAGCCCCCGCTGAGTGCGTTAGGAGTCCAGTTATGCCAGTTGATAAGATGTAGCATTGTTGATGATTTGACTGTATTATATTGTTTGCTAAGATACTTGCAGATAACAAGCCTATAGCACTTGTGCAACTTGTGGCTCTCTGGATGGCAGTGTCAGTCGGTCAGACCGTCAGCAAGCTGAAGTCAGCAGAGTTGCTATGCGTGCTTGTAGACTCTGTCGACATGCCGTCAGACTGTAAGACAACGATTGTGTATGTTTATTGCTTGTTAGTGGGTCTAATAAAATCTTGGTTTTAATCTGAGTCAGACTCTACGATATCAGTTTGAGACATGTCAGATTGTGCGATGAATGCGTGATGAATGGTAACACTTTGATAGAAACAAGTATATGAGAGTAGAGACGTGTCTTCAGCATGTGTCATTCATCTGCGCCACTACAGCTCAGCAAGGTTTTTTTCTTTGAGTCACCCAACAATCCCCTCCATTGTTTTGGTTTGTGTGCATGTTTTTTCTCCTAAACTTCTTTAAAAAATGCTTCTTACAAAATGTCGCACCGGTCAGTGTATTCAACATAATTTCATGTCATACTCTGACTGGTTGGTTTTGTAGACTTTGGTCACAGCCGCAGTGAGATTGTGAGAATTTGGTCCTAAATTTCTGTCCGAATTTTGGTTGCCAAAGCTCCAAATCTGGCACCACCGTTTTGTATTGGCGACTAAAGAAGTTTCTCTCACGAATGTCAACTTTCGTTGTCCAAAATCCAAAATGGAACAGTGTGAAGGGGCCTTTAGTCTTGTTTGGAGGTGAGCTGGAGAAAGAATAGAAAAAAGAACTTTCCGCTGAATACATGCATGTCTCTGATCTGGTACTCAGACACATTTCTTGTCTCTTCCTCTGTGAATGATATCCTTGAGTTGCCGTCTGTCTCCTCTCCATCTGAATTGAGGTTCTAATGAGGGTGTCATATGTTGTACGATTGTAAAACCTCTAAGACAAAATAGCCTTAAATTAAACTTTTATATCCTTACAGCTAAATGTTGCTGAAATCGGCCCTGTGCTTTCAAAATACATCACTTGATCAACATAATTCCAACAGCCTTCCTGCTCAGAGTCTCTCTTCGTGCTCTCCGAGTCTCACGGTACCTTGTAATGTTGAATCACTGTTTCTTATCATTACTCTACTTAATCTCCTGCAGATTGAGCCTTTTTTGACCAAACAATGATGAAGAGTTAAATAGGGTGTGAAACATCTTCCCCCACAGTCCCATAAAAGGCCAATTTACACAGATCATTTACCCGTGGTTCAATCGCACCACACGGAGCCTCGCGACCAGCTGTCACACAGGCTGCTGGCAAATATGCAGCGCTGGCAGTGGGAGGAGATTGCCTGTATGTGCATGTGTGTGTATGCGTAAGAAAGAGAGAGAGAGAGAGAGACCCAAGGGTGCTTTTCAGGGTTTGTTTGCATATGTGTTTGTGTTTTGCTGCTAATGTTGCTATCTGCATGTATCTGTGATGACTTTTATGTTCAGTGTTGGCGTTGGTTGTCTCCAGAATGACTCATTCCCAGCGGGATTGATCCATGCAGGTTGTCTTCTCTCTCAAAGGTCAAACAGCACAAACAGGAGATGAGCCAAAGACACAGGGAATGTGTGTGTGTGTGCTGGAGGGCAGGATTATTGACTTATGTTTATGTACAGATGAGCATGTGATCACTCACCAGAAAATGCTGTCATAATATTTGTTTACTTATAAACGATTAAGCGAATCAAATTTGTTTCGAAGAAACTGTGAGATACTCTAGAGGCTAAGGAGAGCACATTTTTGTGAGCTAAAGGGAAATCTCAACACCTTTTATGTGGATGTGCAGTCAGTGCTGATGGTAAATGTAGTCCACTGAGGAGATTAATTCACCAGTTCTGCTATATTGACAGAGAAAGCTGATTCTCCTGCTGCGGAGCTGCGCTGGCTGTGCCTACATGTACCAGGATGCATTGCGCGTGAGCTGCGAGTTTGCAACATGTACGTCTGATAAATAGACAAAATAAACTCACAAAATGTCAATGAAGGAAATATTCTTACACGCAAACACAAAAAAATATCACCGTACACCTTCAATTCAAGTTTCTGTCTTACACCGAACTAAGACGGGCCTAATTGTCTTGTTAACTCATCGTTAAAACACACTTTATTCAGACTGGACAGAAACAAAATAAAACTCAACAAATCAATTAGTCCGTTAGTCTTTCCATTGCTCCAACAATCAGCAATTCTGGTTTGGTCGAAATAAATCCTTAATTCACAGAGTTAGATGTGAAAATATGCTGGCTGTACGAAGCATTTTTCCCTGCTATTTCTCTGGCATG
The DNA here is from genome assembly GCA_916700685.1 of Adelosebastes latens. Classification (NCBI taxonomy): domain Eukaryota; kingdom Metazoa; phylum Chordata; class Actinopteri; order Perciformes; family Sebastidae; genus Adelosebastes; species Adelosebastes latens. The sequence continues at coordinate 26,299 of CAKAKR010033851.1, forward strand.
CTGGCGTTGGCGGCTCACTCTTTCTTCGGAGGCAGACCATTAAATTAGCCAAATCCAAAGACAAAAATCAGCCCAGAATCGCCCTTCTGATCTTGGTTGTCTTTGTCTCCAGCACACCTCTGTCCCAGTGAGGAGGAAAAAATATCCAGCTCGCTCTCTCTGGGTTGTCGTCGGCGACAGCATCCAACAAAAGCTGCCCGCGCTGACGTTCATCTCTTCTCGTGAACACGGTAGGCAGCATATGACGATTCGTGCTGTGTAACTGACATTACTCAATAAGTTTGCTGACGTTATGACTCTTCTTAACTGGTGCTGCTGTTACACGAGGTTTAGCATTTACTGTTATCCATATATAGACTGTATATAAAGATGGACGACATGGCAGCTCCCCTAAAGTGAAGCCAAAACATCTCGGTCGCCCCCTGGTGGCTGGCTGCAGTGTAGGTCATTAACCCCGCCCCCTCCATGTTAGCGAATCTAGCGGGTTTTGCTGCTTCTCGGTCTGGTTTGACCAGTAGGTTCTCGTGGCTAATGTTAGCTAAGTTGATTTAGATGTTGCTCTGTAACTGACATTAATGAGTGAGTTGTCTGGTTTTATGACTCTTCAGTGTGAGTGAGTGTGACAGTTCACTCTTGACCTCGCAAATGGTAACTTGACCAAATTATTTCAACTCAAGAACATTTACTAGTTTTTTCAATAGGCTCACTATTAGATAAAGGATGAATGTTAACAATATTGTGCTGTACAGATAGCGATCCATTGAAAAGAGCCAACCGTGCATAATGCTAGAATGTTGTAAAATAGAAATAGAAATATACAGTGACAGAATTCAAAAACTATACTTCTGATCACAAATGTACAGCTTTTTCTTCACATTGATCCAGTTAACAGCATTCAGTCATTGAGGGTGTGAACTAGTGATGCCTCTCACCTAAAGAAAACAGAAGAGCTGTGTTGGATGGACTTCACGTCAGAGTCCACTAGTCCACCATCCACAGTGATTAGACACTGACCTCGTCAGGCAACAAGACAGGACTTACCCTCTGTCTAATGATGGAAACCATAAACATGTATTCTTCACTTCACCAGAAAGAAAGGGCTCATCTAACAGAGTATTAAAAGCTCATTCCATTCCTTCATTTGTAACATATTAATTACATACAACTCTTTTTAAACATCAAAATAATTGGCAGGTATAATTGCCAAAAAAACTCATTATTGTAAGTGTTAGAGCTTTGCAAAATCCAGACCACATTTCAAAAAATCATGTGCCTCTGTGTCCTCCGCTGTCCTCCGGTGCTCCTAACGGCATCTGCAAGATTTCACATACCGGAGGAAAACAAGCAGTAAGAGCTGATCTGAGGTCTGCTGTCCAGCTGCCGTCTATGAGAGCCGGCTGTCAATCACTCGCGAACTCCGACCAAACGGTCAAACTAGGCCGCGCTGATCAAATATGAATCAATATTATTTTACGTTAATGCCTATTTCTCTCCTCAAATGTTTTCAGAAACATCTTGTAGTGCACGGTTTAGCTGTAAAATGAGAAAGTTTGAGATGCCGCCGCCATTGTGAAATCTGGTGAAGGAACGCCAAGTTCCAGTCACATGACCGGAGCACAGCCAATAGGAACGCTCTCTCAATGAAATGACCTGTGATTGGTCAAAGTCTCCCGTCACGGGCTAGATTTTCTAAAGCCTGAAAACAGAGCCATGAGGAGGTGCAGAAGTCTAGTTTTCTCTCAGAACACTTGAATTACAATATGCTGAAAGGTTATTATGGAATTTTTGCCCAACTATGCCAAAAATATACTGCCTACTGCCACTTTAAATATTTCATTGATAATGATTTTCCATCCTCAAGTTACACTCATTATGAACATTTTATAACATTTTAAAATCACTTCCTTGGCAGACTATACGTTGCACCATCCTCAGTTAGGAAATAACTGACAGAACCTGTTTGATAGAATACCTCCAGCAGTACCAGCATGTGTCTCACACAGGCTACTGTGATAGAAGAACAAGCTCACACCTGAAGTGCCTGGCAGACAAACAGAGAGGCAGGGCCTCGTGTACGGGGGTGTCCGTATCAGACCTGCTCTTATCTTGAGTAAATGCCACTCCACACATTTGTCTGTCTCCCTGCCTGCTGGAGAGCTGTTGGAATGCTCAGGTAAGCACTTTACCTGACTCACCTCGCTATAGCTCCTACTCCTTTTCTCTTCCAACCCCAACTAAGCCTTGTGTTACATCAGAGCCTGCCCTGAACAATTTGGTGCCCGAGGCAAGATTTGAGCTGGTGGCCCTTTCATCGCATCACTGTGTTCATACATCCACACAGACACTGCATAACTCTATGTCTTTGAGATAGTTTTTTTTTTTTTTAGAAACAAAAAAACGAACAGAATAAAACATTAATCTGCTCCAACGATAACTACTATGCAGCACACATAAAAGAAAAAGTGTGATTCTCAAAAATATGTTGTAGGTTATTCCCCAAACACCTGAAGATTCTTTCCTACTTTACCGAATGAATTTAATTGTGGGAGTAATTGACGTTAAATCCATTTATGAAATTAGCAAATTGGCCAAAGTAAGCTAGTAGCACTCTGCTTCAACGGTAACTATGCAATAGATAAACTATTCATTCATCACATTACATCTGTCATTTTCAGTTTTACCGCCTCTGATACAGTATATTTGAGGCTACTGATGTTAACCGTATCACTCAGCTGTCTAACTAAGAGTGGCTTTTTTTTGTAATATTTCGAAATAATAGTATAGCATTAGTAAAAGATAGTAAAAGTTATAAATTAAAACAATTTTCCTCCCTCATTTTCCTCACTTCATGGATGGATGGCGCTATATAGCATTCGCCCATACCACCTATGCCACGGGCTGGCTCTGTTACATGCCCTCCTCACCTCCCACTTTCATTCATTCTTCCTCTCCTCCTCTGTTATCTAGCAGTGGGTTGTGTCTCAAGAGTTATTTTTGTGAGGTGTCTGCTTTTTGCCCACTCTGTGCTACTTTTCCTTTTTGCTGGAACATACGTGAAGTCGTTGTGCAGACAGGAAACATTCGATTCAAACGCTGGTTTTTCACCTCTCAAAAATTGTATCTTTCCGTGCAGACAAACAGAAATCTGTGGCATCAAAAAATGCCTTTGAACACACAACCCCCGGCTGGATACAACAGATAAAAACAAGAAAAGGTTACGTTTTTCTCCCTAAAGTTGACATTTAACACTATGTGACCAAATCACAGAGTAACGTACTGTGTGCTGAAGTCACAAACACGGCTACATTAGCTACATCCATGAAAGTTGACTTACAGAAAAATATTAAACTGAAATATTAATTTCTCCCAGCAACCACTACTTCACTATCACAACCACTACAAACAACATCCACACAGTTTTTGAGTGTTAAACTCCTAATAAATAATATCCAAGAATTTTTAACTTTCATTGTTGCTTATTTAGTCATTAAAGCTGAAGTAGGTGAGATTGGAGTAAATATGATTAAAAAAAGTTATTTTTATAAAACGGTCGCTATATCCCGACAGGTAACCTTCAGGTTACCTGTCGGGTTTCTGTCGGTTTCTGTCAGGTTTCAGGTTACCTTTCAGGTTACCTTTCAGGTAACCTGAAAAAAATAATGTTCCTTTGTGTCCTCCGGTGTCTGGTGTTCCTAACAGTATCTGCAAGATTTCACAGACCGGGGGAAAACAACCAATCAGAGCTGATCCGGAGTCTGCCGTCTATGAGAGACACCCGTCAATCACTCAGGAACTCCGACCAAACAGTCAAACTAGGCAGCGCTGATCAAATCTTAATCAATATTCTGTTACATTAATGCCTATTTCTCTCCTCAGATGTTTTCACAATCATCTTGTAGTGCACGGTTTAGGCAAAAATAAAAATGAGAAAGTTTGTGACACGGCAGCCATTGTGAATTCTCTTGAAGGATCGCCAAGTTCCGGTCACATGACCGGAACACAGCCAATAAGAACGCTCTCTCTCTGAAATGACCTCTGATTGGTCAAATGGGCTAGATTTTCTAAAGCCTGAAAACAGAGCCATGAGGAGGTGCAGAAGTCTAGATATCTCTCAGAACACTTGAATTACAATATGCTGAAAGGTTATTATGGAATTTTTGCCCAACGATGCCAAAAATATACTGCCTACTGCCACTTTAATGTGTAATGTTATGGAGAAATACTCTTCTTTTTTTTCTCTTACACAAAACTCCATCACTTTCCAGACAAGAGAAGGGCTGTATAGTCAGCAAACAACACTGTGAACTTACCCAATGCATTTAGTCATAAGTATGCTTCTACATATACAGTAGTTCACACACAGTACACTTGCGATTGCAAGTGCATGCACTTATGCAAAGCCTGCATAACAGGCCACACACACACACACACACACACACACACACACACACAGACAAACATACTAAGCTGATAGCGAACTAGGAAATACTTGCCTGACTGACCTTGAGATAGAAACAAGCACGCTCTGCACACACACATGCACACAAGAACACGTACAAACCGTTTGGCGTCTGTTCAAACAGCAACATCGTTGTCACACAGGTTCTACTCTCACACAAAATAAAAGTGTGACGCTGCAAAGTGACCCTTAATGAGGTCCTCACAGTAACACCGCACTCAGTGGGACTGATTCATTTAATTATTCGTTTCATTCATTATCATCACATATAAGAAAAAAACCAAGATGATTATGACAGATTTCACAACAACAAAGAGAAAACAAAACAAAAAATAAAACGTGAAAGAGACCTTATGACCAAAGCGTATGTGTTCACAAATGGTTAAATACTGTGAGTGTTGAGAATTTGGGCCTGTTTAGAGCCACCCTCTAATCATTAGCTGAGGTTATGCAAGAGCTATCACCCGCATCAGCTTTACCTGGGTAATTATGCTGACCGTTGGCTTCTTTTATCTACAGCACACACAAACACAAATATGGACCGAGACAATTCAATCTGAAGGCAACGTTGAAAATGTGCAGCTTTTGTGGACACACTTTATGTAAAAAAAACAAAGCTGCTCCCCTTGCCCTCATGATGAAACCCCCTTAAACCTGAAATACATTTTGCATAAAGAAACAACCAGCCACTCAACAGGTTGCTGTGCACTGAATGTCTCTCTGCACTGTGAAGTAGGAAAACACAGTTACTCCCCAATCACTTGTGACACATGTTTTGCTGTGTAATGAAAGTCTTAAGTCCCTTCTTTATCCCTTTAAAAACGTTGCTCTGATGTCCGTAGAGGACAAAAAATGTCCACGTCAAAAAAAACGACATAAAATTACATATTAATATTATTTTCCAATTTCACTGAGTTCAATTTTTAACAAACTTCAGTCCTGATCATAACCAAATATTCATTCATTTTCAGAATTTTAACCCTTTAAATACCAGTTTGTTTACATAATTGCATCCTCAGTGGAATCGTTATATTATGTCAGTTAGAAGTTGATGGAACTAGATGAATCTAGATTTTCATTGTTAAAATTGTACCTTAGTGGTGCAAATTCCCCAACAAAACATCGAGGTTTGCTGATCACCTTTCACATGTGCTGGTCTTTATGACACTTATTACCCAATAATGCTAGTAATTCTATTTTTCTGAGAAACTGAGTTGGGCGTGATGTAGAGACAATGCTGCATGTGTGTTCTTTACTATGCTTTATAGTTGTTTACTTTATAAAATAATTGATTGACACTTAAATTAAACTGTAAAAGATTGTATCAAAGGCGTTTTTTATGTTATTAATGGATCATTTCTGACCCAAAAGATAACTGCAGGGTTAATGGTGAGCTTTCATTGCATTCACTGTGTGCAGGAGGTGCTGTGCAGAGAGTCCCCAGGAGGGGGCAGTATGCACATTCTCATCGATGGCTGTGACAGGTCTCTGCACTGCGTCTACAGGCTGAGAGACTGCAGTCAAGTCACAGTAGCTTCCTTGGACTCAGTGTTCTGATCCAACACCGTCCTGTATATTTACTGCTACGGCAAGGCCAACAGTTTCTGCTGCTCACTTTTAAGCAACGCCTGCTAAAGTGTTGTTGCTTTACAGTTTTCCTCCAGAGTAAATGCTGCTGTGTTAGAGCAACATCTGGGGGAGAAAAATCATTAAGAAGCCATTCACAATATATATATAAAAAAATGAGCTCCTGCAAACAAGGAGCTGGCATGAAAAGGTGAAGTCAGTATTGAATTGTTCTAAACCCACAGTCGAAAGGGATTGTCAGCCTGTGAAGTGGAAATCAATGGACAAGATGTGACGATGTTTTATCCAACTTTACATTTCACACACAGGCAAGCAGTGAGATGACATTTAAATACTGCTGGTGGTTAAAACAAATTGACTCATTGTTTTACAAAAGCTTTACATACTTTTTTATTAATTTTCATTTGAGTGAATCTCTCGAGATGTTGGCTTCCTTCATGTTTCGGTCTCTGTTGTGCAGATATTAGTATCATGCTCTCATCTAGGTGATTAAAATAATTGGTGCTTTTGTGGAGCAATCCTTGCTGTCTGACATCCCTCAGAATTAATTTTTTGCTTACATGTGCCGCTACGTACGTTCTCCTGGTAAATGACGACTGTTTGAGCAGATGCTATGTGTGCGATCCAACTTATATCAGACCTGGGAGGGCTTTGATAAGCCTTGTTAAACCATCCTGTGTGATTTGTTTGTCTCTATGTAATATGTATAGTGTGTGCGGTGTGACATACTATACCGGAGAGCTTTGTTTTAATGCTTAATGCTCTTTCCTCATTGGCTGTGGACATCACGCCTTCTGACTGCCAGTATCCTATTAAATGTGACCTCTGCGGGACAATGACAGATGATCAGTTATGCCCGAATGCAGACGGGATTATTTGTTATGCCTGAAGAGGTCAGGTGTGTCTACTTAAAGATGTTTTGCACATTGTCTACAAATGTCTGCAAATGTCAGATTTTCCGCTGCAGATATTGGAGTTAACTGTCATGTTTTAAGGTGTCTTGTTGTCTCGTCCTGTCTCTCTCTCTCTCTCTCTCCAGGAAGGGGTCGGTCATCGGGGACTCAGGTAATAGCTCCCAGTGTGTTCTCCAATGTGAGAGCGAATAGGAGGCACGCTGACCATAATCATATTAGGCAGCACTTCACTAAATAAAGCAAAAGGCCCTTCTCATCAAATCCACACAGCCACTAAGTGGGCCTCGGAGGCACTACGGCACCCCACTCAGGTGTGTGTGTGTGTGAGCGATGTGTGTGGGAGGTGGAAAGACAGAGGAAGAGAAATGTGTTTTTACCAGAGATTGGCAACTACATACATACAAAAGCGAAATGTCATTTATTGTTTCGTGTAATCGTATCTTTGCGTTTTATCTACAGTCCTCCAAGAATTGTAAGCAATTTATGTACAGGCACGGTATATAGTGCATACACAGACAAACTCACTGTCTATTAATAAATGCTTCATCGAATTTTGAGCAGCGTGTCCTTGCAGCCCTGGGCCGTTCAGGTTTGCTGTCCAAAGCTGTTTTTGACTACAGGGAGTTTCTGCATGAGGGAAATTTGAGCTTGTTATAAAGAGAGAGAGAGAGAGAGAGAGAGAGAGAGAGAGAGACAGACAGGAGGTTTGCATGCATGGTGTCCGAGAGATCCCCATGCTGTTTATTAGAATGTGGCTCTAGGGGTCCTGCCCAGGTAGCTATTCCCGGACAGCACTGAGGTCAGCATATCAACAACTACAAGACCTTTACAGACTGGAGACCAGACCAACAGTTGTAAAGTACACTGTACACTTGCAGACAGCGACTTCAGGTGCGTTCCGTATATAAAGATGGACAACGCGTCTCCACTTCCTCCCACTGTACAGAAGTGAAGTCAAAATGTCCCGGATACGGGAGCTGCCATCTTGAGATTTTGACGTCATTTGGAGCCAGAGTCTGCACAGCAGCGGTATCGAAGTCTCGCCCAAAACAATCGCGAGCCGAGCACGGCCGCAGCTTGTCAGCGAGAGAGACTCACAGCTGCCATTTATGACGTCTCAACCCCCTTTTTATAACATCAAATAACGAATTAAAACCAAACTTATCAGAAAAAACATCATGCGTGAGAAGAACTACCTGAAATGACAGAAACCATCTTTGGGAAAATTTATTTGACGTCTACTTTGACTTTTTAGTTTGGCCCATGTCCCATCCATTAACACGGAGGGGGGTGGGATTTATGACCTATACTGCAGCCAGCCACCAGGGGGCGATCAAGATAGTTTGGCTTCTCTTTTGGGGAGCTGTCATGTCGTCCATCTTTATATACAGTTTGTGGTTCTTACAATATCAATAAAATATCAAAGTCTCCAATTTACAAATTGGCAGTAAAAAAATGAACAACAAATTTGCAATGTTAATGAATCTGTAATGACCGTTAATAGGACAAATAAGTTTGCATGCCTATTTTCATAGAAAGGTCAGAGGTCAGGATCAGCTGCAGAGCAGCATTTTGGTCACTTTTTTATACCATGTATATGCAGGATTTTTAAACACAGGAAAACCCATCAAAAATAGGTGATAGTCTCCTTTCTCATTGCCAGTAGATGAGTATGCATTTCTGTTGTTTTTTTTTTTTCCATGCTGGAAAATAGGGCTTGTAAACAGTAAAGATGTTACAGTGGTTATTTCATTTTTTATATCTGTTACTTATTCAATCTCTCTTTCAAACTCTCAAACAGAGTTGGTGATTGTTGGAAGAGTGGAAAGACTAACAAAGACGGTTTTGATGAGTTTTAATTTGTCTGTCGAGATGGAATGAAGTGTGTTTTATGACGATCAGCGAGGTAAAATAACTGTTCTATGACTGGAGTCTGGTGGCTCTGAGGAGAGCATATTAATTGTATGTTAATAAATTATAATAATTGTCCAAATCCCTGTTGACTTTATTTATTATATATTCACAACGAGCTGTAAACAAAATATTGACACACTTTCTTGATGGAATTCAAGAGAGAAGTTGATTTGCTTTAGTGAGAAAAAGAAGTACGTCAACCCACAAAAATGTATTTGAAGACTTGATTCTTTTTTACAGTGTAGAACAAATGCTCTTCTGTGTTGCACATGTGATGCGTTACAGCCCATCACTGAGCTTGGTTATCACAGACAGCTTGATGTGACAGAACCCGCCACCCCCTCTCTGCCCTAACCCAGGCTTGTCTTGCCCCAGTGGTGGGTCAACAGCCCGTGACGGTGGATGAGCAGGGCTTGGGCTAGTGATAGCCTCAGTGTGTGACACTGATGAACAGATCCGCTGCTCTGTGTTTTACAAAGTGTCCCCAGTGAGCAGGCAGCAGTAGACAACATCCCTCTCTCCTGTCCTGAGGGAGATGGCACAGAGGCCGGACCATACACACACACACACAACCCAACAAGCAAAACACCAGGCTTTTCTATGTCCAAACTGCCCTGACTGTTTATTCTGTTTTCCAACCAGACTGTCAGTCTTGGTCCAACTCCTGTTGAAGAGATTTTTGAATGCGCATACTTACAAAACAGTTGAACACTGTGTTCAAACTGTAAATACGTGTAACTGTGTGAATATGAAGCAGAGTGCTGAGCTGACCTCCATGGACTATTCTCTCGATGAGTAAATCAAGTGATAACACTAACACACAATAATTCACAATTTACCTCACGCTTTGTAAAATGGAGAGACAGAAAACGACATGAGTGAAAAAAAAAACGTCCCCTTCTCACTCCCTCCAGATGTTCCCTACGAGGATCTAACTAGATCTTCCAAACAGCCATTTGATGTAAAAAAAAAATGATTTTCAGCAGCATCAGCAGCTTTCTGTTGTGTCTCTCAGTGAGGCTGGAATATCCACACCAATTGTTCAAAGTAACAGCTGCTGAAAATGTGAGGGCCCAGTGTGTTGGCAGACTGGGTGAAGCTATATGAGGAAAATAATGTGAATGAAGGAATTTCAAGGAAAGGCGTTCACATTCAACACAAAGTTATTATATATTAGAAGAGTCTAAGAGTCTATAGCCACGCTAGCAGCTCTATGAGGCTGTATCTTTCTAACACGCTCACAATGACAACTTGGTTTAGCATAGCTTGTTAACATTTAATTAGCACAAAACCTAAAGGTATTTTTTCATAAAGCGGAAAAATTTGAATTTTGGCCTGATAATGTCTTCACAACCGAACCAAACAGTGTAGGTGTGGAAAGCATCCTAAGAGGCTGTAGGCTACATGGCAACATGTTCTCATCCCAACTCGTTACATACAAACACGTTACATATATGGTTGGGCTTAAAACTACTACGTTTGTACAGTGAAAATGACACTGAACGTTGTGAACACGGGACACGAGCGAACAGCTGATTGTAACATGAAAGTGAAACTTAATGTGCGTTCCTTACAGGTGCTAAAGGGCGCCGTGTGGGTGGTACCGAACGCTGAGGCCGTGACAAGGCCTTGATATTTGATGCCCTGGGAAGGAGAACGGGCTGTACATGGGGTACTTTGAGTTGGATGCTAACATCAGCATGCCAGCATGCTCACAATGACAATACTAACATGTTGATGTTAAGCAGACATAATGTTTACCATGTTCACCATCTTAATTTGCACGTTAGCATGCTAACATTTGCTACTTAGCACTAAACACAAAGTACAATTGAGGCTGACGGGAATGTCATTAGGTTTGCTGGTATTGCTAAAGGTTGTAGCAATCCATTGAGACAATTCAGTTAAAACCACAATTGTCAACCTCATGGTGGTGCCACAGGAAAAGTCTGAGTATCACCAAAGACAGTAGGATTAATCATTTGGGATCATAAAGGCCTGTAGGCTACCCAATTTTATGCCAGTCCATCCAATAAATGTTGAAATATTACAATGGATATGCAAAACCTTTGATCTGCTGGTGGTGTTAGATAAAAAAAAATCAGAGGATAACCAAAGTAACTGGGATTCATTGCCTGGGGACCACGACTTTCTGTAAAAACCTTCATGGTAATCCATCCAATAGTTGTTGAGATATTTCAGTCTGGACCAAAGTGGTGGACCAATCAACTGACAGACAGACCAACAATGCCATAGAGTGCTAAGCTGCTAGCATGGCTAATAAATTAGGTAGTTCACATGTGCGGGTACTAGAGCTTATTCTGAAAAATATTTTCATTCATCAGTACTTTGCAGTGTCATTGTGGGTTTGCAATACATTTTCCATAAAGTTGAAACAAACAAATAAAGCTAATTTTCAATGGGCCGTATTGATTGGATTTAGCAATAAAGTCAATGATAACTTTTACTGTATATAAATGAGGTCTTTTTCATCTAGTGCCAAGGTTTCAGAATGAGTAAAACCACTTGAGAGACAGGCTCAAACAACTGTAAGGGAGAACAAAGACTCTCAAAAATCTCTCCTTTGACCTAGACCATTGACTGGACTTGTTACTTAGTCATGAATAAAACCCCAGTTCCCGATGTAAGTCCCCTTTGTAGGAGAGTAACTAAGTACATTTATTCATATACTGTAGCACAATTTTGAGGAACTATAACTCAGTATTTATATTTGATGCTACTTCAAACTTCAACTCCACTATATATCAGATGTCAGTCATTTCATTAAACAGCCAATAACGACATATGTTTATGTTAAAGTGACAAAGCCCTCTCGTGGGTGCAGGAATTATGACTCTTGTCCAGCGGGAGCAAAGGGAGAAATAGTGTGACACTCTTATAGAGACACAAAGTCCTCAAAGGGAGGAGGCTGGGGTGGATGGATGGGTCAACAGAACGTCTGACTTTGACTATGGTTTTTCTTACCGTTATGTTTGTTTCTTTTAACCATCGATCATTCTTAACCAAGTGATTCCTATTTTAAACATAACAATGAAGGTCCCATAAGTAGTAATTTTAACCAAACCACAACGTTGCCCTAACCTTAACCAAACTGTATTTCTGCCTTAACCTAACCAAAACTAACCAAACCTTGAGCATAGCTTAACAGAGTTGGTGGAATTTGGTTTTGGCACAGCATGCAGTGTTGGCAGCCCAGCATACAGGCAGACATAACATAAATTATTACACAATATAGACAATGAATAGCTGTATGTAACACGATGCAAGATGCATGAATTAGGAATTAAGAACACTGATCCTTGTTGGGTTATGAGCAACTAGGATGAATGCTTAGCTTTGGTTAAGTCCCTTCACCAAGAGTTAAAGAAGCAGACAGAAGAGGATGGTGGCAATGAGGACAGAATAAAAGAACAGAGAGTACATACAGCACAATAGATGAAGATGAGCGGTGTGTGTGGGTGGCATGAGTGACTAAATTCACACTGCCTGACTCGCTAATGAAACTATTAATTGAATAAATGGAGAATCTTGTTTTGATCGCCATCTCAGTGGTCCATGAAATGAGTGACTGTACTGTATATGTGTGTGTTTGAGTCTGCCCTTGCACGCATTTGCTGGTGTGCGACCTCTCCTGTATGTGTGTACGTGTTCAGCAATGTGTGCCACAACAGAGTGACAGTGCGCCCCGTAAGCACATTTCCAACAGGCTAATTAAAGCTCCTCCGGAATAAGGCCAGGCTTATTAACATCTCAACACAGCCACTAAAGCCTGCTCATAACCCAACAAGGATCAATGCTCTTCATTAGGGCCGGACCCAATACTGCTGCCCTGCCAAGCCAACCCAGCCACCCAAATGAAGACTATAGGGGAAATGCAGAGCTGGTGAAAATGCAGAGAGAGAGAGAGAGAGAGAGAGAGAGAGAGAGAGAGAGAATGACTGGCAGTGTGTTTGTGTGATTCTGCGGGTGTGTCACTTTGTATTTTATAGTTTCTTGGGGAGGAAATGGTCCTTGCATATTAATGTGAGGAGATGCAGTGATGGTACTAATGATGTGCTGGATATATAGCCTTAAATTGACCATATAGTGCAGCTTTCAGTCCACTGACCACACAGTCACAGACTGAAAGTCACTTGCAGGCTATTTTTATAAACTCTATTTTTGCCATTGACTGTATATAAGAAGTGGGTGTAGTCACCGTGATGTCACCCATTGGTTTGTGGATTGACGTTTAGAAGCCTCGAGGTTTGGCATTTTGGCCATTGCATCTTGGTTTTTGGCCATCACCATCTTGGTTATTTGCAACCCAAAGTGACACGAGACGGTGGAGTTAAGTACAACCGAATGCTGATTAAAACGTTTCTAGACGACCGAAATGTTACAATTAACTTTGATGAAGTGAAAACACACTGTGAAAGGGTTAAAGTTCTATGACGAAAACACGGACAACTCCAAAACCGGACAATGCCGTGGTAGTGACCTGTCAATCACAAGGTAGCCACGCCCTAAAGCATCCCCTGCTTTATGGTCTATTTGACTCTAAATGGGACCATAATTTACTAAATGGACATCATGTTGTATTGAAGAAGACTTGAAACCAGCGATTGAGACCATAAACTCATGTTTACAATGTTTACTGAGGTAATAAATCAAGTAAGAAGTAGGGTCATTTTCTCACAGACTTCTATACAATCAGACCTCTTTTTGCAGCCAGAGGAGTCGCCCCCTGCTGGCTGTTAGAAAGAATGCAGGTTTACGGCACTTCTGCATTGGCTTCACTTTTCACACCTGGAGGTAGCCCACTGACTTTTGCTCATGCTTCTCTTTTATGTTGTGATGCTACTCACAATTTAGTGTCAAGCGTTGTCTATTTACCAAAATGTTGAATTATTCCTTTCAGGAAATAACTGAGCCTTTTGTAAAAATTAAACTCTTTCTTTGTGACTTAATTTGAACCCACAATAGACCTGTTTTTGTCTATTTTAGGGATGTACAGGGGGACTTTAGGGAGAGATAGCAGGACAACAGTATATGTCACATAGAAATGGTGAATTGTAAAAGTGTATAAGGGCTTAGAACATTATGATAGAAGTATGTGATGACCATTCCCATGATCTATTATGCCTCATAAGTTGTTGCAGCAATGTTTGGGTTGATACCATATGTTACACAGATTTGGTGCTAAATTTAAAAAAAATGTTACCAATTGAGAATTGATAAAAAATTATGAATAATCCCTCCAAAATACCACATTCCAAGACACCGAGAACACCATAGAAAAAGCCATGCTGTGATTTGGGATCAAAAACTTGCATGGAAATTTCTGCAAGAATTGCATTTTTCGGCGATTAGATGGTGAGCACTTCTGTTCTGGAAACTGCTCAGAAACCCCCTTATTGTCAATCTAGCTAGGAAAGCCATCCATCATCTGAATGCTCTAGGTCTCTAGTTTGTGGCTGTAAAGTTTCATGAGGCTGTGATTATCCTAGAGGTCACCACAGGTCATTTTATATAGTGAGGTCAAATTTAAAAAAATGGTCTCACTACAATGAAATAGCAACTATAGGGACTAACATCATCACATATGAATACAGTTGGGATCAGTGGATCCACAAGAGTCTCAGCTTTACAGTGATACCTAATGTATGTAATTAAAGACTGTTTAGGGACCCCAGTATGCAGATATATTCAGACACACCAATCGGCTCGCTCCGAACGGCCACGCCTTCCGAACGTGCATGCGCTCCAAACGGGGATGCGCTCCGAACGGCCACACCCCCCCGACAGCAGGTACTGGACTATATTAAGTAAAAGCAGCAATGACCAACAACATAGCAAGCCCTATCCTGTCTTTACTTTTCTTGTCTCAATGCTCTTTGCGTGTTTAGTGTTTACTGGCTTCTCTGTCCATAGTCTTCTCATCCCACTGTCCCCGCTTTTAATTTAATCTACCATCACGCTCTGTGTTCTCACATCATGCCACCCCAATGTTTCCCTCTGGACAGTTTTTCCTGGCCTTCCCCTCATCTTTGTCTCTCTCTCTCTGTCTCTTTCCTCCGTGTCCTCTCATCCACTTCTCCCAGCCTCCTCAGGTCAATCTTTGAGGCTGGTTCAAAGCAGCAGCTGCTGCAGTGTTTTCCTTTGGCTCGCCGACCTGCTGACACTCCCAAAGATCAGAGGTAATACCGGGTCTGCGTTCCGCTCCTTCCTCCTCTCCCTCAGCAGAAAAAAAAAAAAAAAAAAAACTTCACTCTACTCCATCAATTAATAATACTCTCCTATGGGAATTATAGCTTGTGTACATAAGCAGCGCACACTCGCATACACACAGGGTGGGTTTTTTCTTCCCACTCCTGTACATAAAATTAGTAATTCATTTGTAGGGAGAGCAGATTTACCGACATGCAGGCAGGAACATATTTCCTGGGTTCCCCCGAGGGCGTCGTTGCTGACTCGTGTCATATTTACTGTGTAATTGATTTTTAAACACACTCGTCTCTCTCCATTCCTGCACTACTATATTTTCCACTTTCCCCTGTTGCCCACAGCAATTGATCCTTCCAATCTGACTATGTACCTCTATATTCATCTCTTCATTATAAGATAAACATCGTCATCTCCGCATTTCTGTCTTTCATTATATATTGGCTTCTCTTTAGCCCCTCCCTGCTATCTGACAGGAACAAGTTATTCCACATAGGGAAGGTGGGAGAGGAGGAACACAGTAGAGTAAAGGGGAAAAGAGAGGAGTGAAGGGTGAATGAGAAGAAGGGATGGCATGAACGAGGAGGACCAAGGAGGATGGACGGAGAGATGGAGGGGGACAGAAAGAGGGAGGTGATAAAAAAGGCACGAAGGCTGGAGTATTCTTTAAACAAAATAGTTTGTACGCTGTGTCTTCCGAACAAGTCTGAAGACAGAGGTGTTTGTAAAAAGGAAGAGTGAAAAGTCTGCCGTCATAGACTGGAGGGAGATGCAATAATCGTTCAAATGGGGTTAATGGAGGACACTTTCAGACACTTTGTCAGGACTCGGTTGTACACAAAATTAAAGGAAGTAGTTGTGTGAAAAATAACAAGACTAAGAGTGTAGCGGTTGTACTTACACAGTGGTGCTTTAACCTAAGCATGCAGGATTTGTTTATGGTCTTTTACTGAAGATCTTTTCAATAATTGTGGAATTGTAATTCTCACCTATAAAGTACGACTGACACCCTCCCTGCAGACGCCTCAGTGACACGAATCAATCATCCTCGTGTGCTAGCTAGTGAGCCTTTTGGCAAGTACAGACCAGATTTTACTGCACGTGTTGTACCCCAATGATATGATACATCAGGGTACTTCGGAAAAAGTCGAGGCCACGTCCCCTTTTGGGGGATAGAAAAACCAAAGATCCTAGATGTCGCTGCAATTTGACGTATATTTGAATAGTAATTTTGTCAAGTTTGTATGCATTCATCTCTCCAACGTGTTAATAACCAACTGTTTGAGCTATAGGCTTAGATTTAGTTGGAGACGCCCTGGTTCCCTCCACTAAAAGGCAATGGGATTGTTCCATTGGGTTTTGGATTATAGCATAAAATAAGCTCTGTGGCAAACACACATTTATGATACTTACACGTTTTGTTCCGTATGATAATCTCCACAAATGAACACCACTTTTATGATTTTTGAAGTGTGACTGCAATCGGCAGAAGTGAAAAGCTAACGTTATAAACAAACTACACCACGGTCACATGAACGCGAGTAGAAACGAGGCTGTAAAGGCGGACGAGTCGGCGTGATGACGTTTAGTAGTCTCATTTAGCCGTCTGTTAGCAACCGCCCTTTTTAAGACACATAAACACTTCATAATTCACGAGTGGGATATTTACTGACGTATTTTATATCGTCGAACAAAACATTAAAATCTCTTCAGCTTGTGTTAACAACAGACCTTATTTCAGACATCTATCTAAAAACCCATTGACTTCCAGACGAGGGAATCGGAAGTGCGAAATTGCTAACTCATTTACGGGTTTTAGGACTCGTTCCTGCAGCACTCTATTAAAGCACAATACAGCCTTAACATGTATAATACATTTGTCTTTATGTTTGTTTTGCCGTGGTTCTATCAATGGGAGAAATCCACTGAAACGTCGATCCTATCTATGACGGCACTGCTGTTAACCCCTTGTGTCAACTATAAATCAAGCTTTAAAATTCACATAAACGTTACACATTTCAGTGGTTTCACTACAGGTGTAATTGTGCAATCAGGAAGTATCTGAATAGAGATCATATAGAGAGGAGCACCGGAAAGGAAAGGTCAGGAAAGGTAAAACGGGATAGGAAGATGAAGGATACAATAAGGGAAAAAGAAGAAACAGGTGCAATTAAAGTAAAAGGGACCAAAGGACGAGTGGAGAGCAGAACAGTAAGCAGGAGACCAGAGAGTGAAGCCTTTTTTCCTTAGGGGAGGTGCAGGGCTCTTCTAATCAATCCATGGATGCATTGTAAAATCAATGCTCTGTATAATTAGGGCAATCCAAGGGTAAAAAAAACACCCTGCTCTGCATTTTGCCTCCGTCTGCACTCAGTCTTTGCTTTCTCCTGTAATAACGCCTTCATCGTAAACGGCTTCAGGTCACAGTTACATTATTCCAAATTGGTTGGAATAATTGAAAAACCTCTAGGTCCTTGCTATATGACTTGTCACAAAGTGCAATAGCCTCAAAGGTAACAATGTGCCATGATAAACTTTAGCCAAGCCCGTTCTTTTAAACAGCCTGATGGTATTTTGTAATAGTTTTCAGCTCCGCTCTGCCTCAGCCAAGCCACAATCGATAAGTTCTCCCAAACCTACTCATCTTGTTTTTCTTCTTCCCACCACTGACTAGTAAGGACCTCCACCAGACATCCCACACATGCATTTCCACACACATACTCTCCTCTTGTGGTTCTCATCCTTTTTCTTTTTTTACTTCCTTTAGAGATGGTGATGAAAATGATTACTCTCCACACACTATTGTCCTTTTGTCATATCACTGTTGAAATATTCATGCACGGAACTTGAGACTGGGACTACGACGGAGTATTAGGGCCACATTGAGAAAAAAAAAATCAGAGATTTCGAGAATAAAGTCGTAATATTACGAGAATAAAGTCATAGGTTTATGAGAAAAATGTTGTATTATGAGAATAAAGTCATAATATTATAAAGTAGTAATTTGATGTGTTATTTTAGAGAGGAAATAGTGTGAAAATGAGGAACGTGGACCATCTTGTGAAATTATTCTTTAGTTTAGGTTTCAACGAATAACCAAATACTTCATCTTTTGGCACATCTGCACCACATTATCATCAGTATCAGGACCTTGAAAAATTTGTGCAAGAAACTGAGTTTATTCTGAAAAAAGAACCACACGGACCTGGGGGAAATTAACTCTTTTGTGGAGGAGGAAATTACTTTTTTTCTTGAAAAGTTATGACTTTATTCTCATAATATTACGACTTTTTTCTCCTAAAGTTATGACTTTATTCTCGTAATATTACAGATTTTATTTTCGTAAAGTTATGACTTTATTCTCGAAATCGCCGATTTTCTTTTTTTCCCTCAATGTGGCCCTAATACTCCGTTGTATGGGACAAATAAGTATGAATATTCAACCCAGGAGACTCTGAACATACTGTTTTCTGGAGATACTTCAGAAATGAAAGATATTCTGTCTAATGATGACAATGCTGATGCTAAATATATACAGTGTCTATTTGCACCCGGGTGAGAATAGTCACACGGCAGCTATTCAGCTATTTACACCCGGTAATAGTAGAAGTAATATAAAGAATAACAAAGTACATGCAAGGAGTAGGTTGTGGTGGATAGATAGGTCAAATTCAGGACTTTCACCCTGTAGACTGGAGTTTGGGTAATATGAGAAACACATTTTTTACTTAGTTGACTTAGTGATGAAATAGCTACAAAAAATGTAAAAAACTAGTTTTTGGCTGCTGCTGTTGTTGTAACCGTAGCCTGTCCTGTTCCAGCGCTTTGCATTGTGGGATACAGTAGGCGAGGTTGACTGGTCCAATGCATACTGGAATTGTTTTCCAAATCAGTACGACATCCAGGCATTTTTGGCATACTGTAGATTTTGCTTTTGTTCGCATACTACATACTACATACTACATAGCCTACTACATTTTGGCCAAATCAGTACTTACTACTAGCATAGTATGAGGTTTCAGATACAGTCAGTCTTTTCAACCAACTCATGGAGCTAATGTTAACTTAATTAGCTCACTAGAGCTGACAAAATCTGACGGCGACAGTTGTGATTTTGTTTAGGGTCAGAACTAGAAATGAGAAGCCTGCTTTAGTCCACTTATGTTTTTGTATTCTGTATGTATGATTGGAAGTAATGTAAGTACAACCATCATATGTGTCAGTTTCTCTGGTATCCTTCCTTTACATTTTCATTTCATTGTTCAATCAGCTTCTCTCTCAAGGGTTAAAACTGGTCCGGTCATATGCGTACATAAACACAGTCCTGTTAATTCCACCCACCCTGGTAGATGGCTGTGTGTTCCCACTGATGTCACCATGTGATGAATGGAATAACCTAGGTCCAGTATCACTCTTTGTCCCAATAATAGTAGTTTAACACCGTTTCCTGGTTCCACAACACTGAGCGCCACTGAGGCAAACACTGTTAGTGCTGACAGTGGAGTGATGTCTTTCTCATTGAATACCTATGAAGTCCTCTAGATGTCCATTAATGATAGATTCCATACATAATAAAAACAGGGCCGACCCGCCACTAATCCATAATGGATTGCCAGGCAGGACCTGAAACTGATCCAAAACCCTGTCTCTACCCCTGCCCCCACCCCCAACCCCCCCACACACACTTGCACATTTGCAGACACATGCACATAAAAACAAAGTCCTCACTCATCCCACTGTGTTTAATCTCTCTAAGTGTTTTTCCGCTCCTCCTTCCTTCCCCATCTTCCTTATTTCCCCTTCTCCCTCTCTGAGCCACACCTCACTCTTCTAGATGTTACCACTCATACTGCCATCAGCTCCTCTCTAAAATGGACACGCCGACACTCACTTCTCTGTAATGCCTCCGTCTTCTCTCCATCATAAATCCCTCTCTTTATTGCTGATGCTGGTGTCTGAGTTAAAAGATATGACAGTACAGCGCACCAAATCACTTATTAGATTGGATAGGTGCTTCGTTAGAAAACAAATAAACCAAACCTTCACACGTTGCATTTATACCTGAGCTTTTTTTTGCTCTAAGGTCTCTCCTCTCCCTGTGTTCTGTATACACACTGATTCTCTAATGTGAGCTGTATTGAACCGTTGAGTTGCGTTAAGTTGAGTCATTTTAGTGAAGAGTCGTCATGGGCAAATATTAATGTTTACTCGTGAACAAGACCCTGAGATACTTAAACTCCCTCGCTTGGGGCAAAGACTCACTCCCCACCCAGAGGGTGCAATCCACCGGTTTCCGGCAGAGAACCATGGCCTCAGACTTGGAGGTACTGACTCTCATCCCAACCGCTTCACGCTCGGCTGCAAACTGCCCCAGTGCGTGCTGCAGGTCACAGTTCGATGAAGCCAACAGAACCACATCATCTGCAAAGAGCAGAGATTTTGGCGGTGAGTTCCTTGGAAATTTCTGCATTGCTCAGGATGTGGTAAGTCCTGGTTCCACGTAATCTTGGGGGTACGTTACTAGTTTAATGACATTTCCCAGTAACGTTTGGGTAGAGTTGGTATTTTCAAACATTAGCTCACATTTCCATTAGTGAGCTGTTTATTCAACTAAGTAGCAGGTCAGTGCAACCTAACACTGAGTGTCAGACACTTGTTCACCTGCACCTCTCCGTCTTCTGATTCCAGAGAGAATCGAGTAGCGGTATGTTTTTTTTACGGTATAGTCCTGCCCAAAAACACAGGATGAAAAAGAGGCATTTTGTATGGTAATATTACAGAAGGATAGTTACTGTGGGGTTGGTACGTTTCACTCACTTTTTATTGGGGAACTGTTAAAATACATGGAGCTCAACACACCTCTGCTTTAACTCCTTTTTAACTTTCTGATATGTATCAGGGAAAATGTCCGCGACCATATGGTGACATGCTTATGTCTTTTGTTTCTTTGTTTACATAGCCAGCCGGCCGTTAGTGCATGATAACACTTCCGGACTGACGGCGCCAATGCGGAAGCGTCGCACCCACACCCTGCAGTTCCCACTCAGGTTAACACTGTTAGCTCTGTCAGCACTGATGCCGTTGTTTTCGCTGTTAGCACCATCAGCCAGGTCAGTTCACCATAATGAGAGCCGTATGGAGGAGATAGAAATGTTCCTAATCTCATATTTAGCACCTTTAACCACGTGCAAACTCTCAGCATCAAGACACTATGCAAAAGGTTTCTGTCCAAGCACTAAAATATTACGAGTAGGGGTTAGATCACGTTGCCCTCAGGTTAACACTGTTAGCTCTGTCAGCACGCTTGCCACTGTTTGCACTGTTCGTGCTGTTAGCACCATTAGCTGCTAGCCATCTTCAGCCGTCTCCATGTTGAGAGCCATGTGGAGTCAATAGATATGCTCTGAGTTCCGTATTGAGCACCTTTAAGGTTGACACAACTTTAAACTTTTTTGCCCTTCACAAGAGCCAACAGGATTTACGGGAAAAGTCTTAATTTTGAGAATCATGACACAAGATAGAAATTAATAGGTACGTTGACAATGGTCATATTTGTATGCAGACATTATATAGTAATTATTACTATTTAACTCGGCCCATGTTCCACCCTACAATGTGAAGACCCACATTTCTATTTCACTCAATCACAGAGAAATCCCCTGCTCATGCCCTCTGAGATGTGTCTGTCTGGAGAGATGCGGGCAGGTATCTGCCACATTAGGATGGATAATGGGGATGGATGGATAATTGCAAAGACAGGTATGGCGGGACCGAAGGGAGTAGGTGGAAAATGGATATGTCGTCAGAAAAGGACAATACCAGATAGAGGAATTCTACTGAGCCTCGGCTACATGCCTGGAGCCAGAGGGAAACGGGGCATCTATCATGAACATGGAAACCTGACATGACAGGATTCAACCAGCTGTGCTCTGGACAGGTTAAAAATACAAATTGGCTGTCCTGCTAGCTCAGGACGGCCAGGGTGCATATCATGTCCTTCTCACTTGGTTTATGTTCTTTTACACATTGTACACATCGTTTTTTGTATGTCAACACAGCTTTTCTAGGTCTGTTTCTTTTTCGCTTTCTTAATCATTTATTCCTTGCTTCTCAGATGTGATTCCTACAACCATTTAGATTGTCATTAATCTTTCTCCTCCATTTATACTTAAATTTGTCAAATTTCTTTCTCCCATGTTCCTGTCTTTCCATATTTATATGCATAGTTCTCATGTGTAAAGAACACATAAAAGCCCACATTACCTGCTGGTTAATATGGTATTTAGCAGGTATTTGGTAGTGTCTGCCTGCTGCAGTAAGGCTTCAGTGCCAGTAGAGGGAGACTGTAACTAATCACCTTGACTGAAGTAAGACTCGGTACCACACAGAGCAGTTTTTTCCTCTGACCAACAAACCATGTCGTAGTGCTTCTGATTTTAAAATGAGGTGTGTGTGTGTGTGTCTGTGTGTGTGTGTGTGTGTGTGAGAGAGAGAGAGATTGTGAGTGTGAGGAAACAGAGAGGAAGCAAGTGACAGAGCGATAGAGAGAGAGAGTGCTGACTCCAGCTAAGGCAGCCTCTCTTTCCTGACTCTTGGCTTGAGCCATTGATTCTTACAGATCGAGGCCTGTCAGTAAGATGGGGCGTTGTCACCATGCAAACGCAGAGAGTAATGTGTGCTTATGTGTGTGTTTTAGAGTAAGACGGAGAAAGTAGTAGGCCGACCCCAACCCTTCCTTTGGGACTGTGAAGATCAGTCATATTCAAAAAGTAAAAGTATACTCATTAGGAGAGCGGTTATATTTTTTCTCCATCTAAAACACGGAGACTGTCCTGAGGAATCAGTGGTGTGTGGTTGTGGAACCACTGGAACAGCTGGCTCTGACCTTCACCAATACAACCAGTCGGCCTCAGAGCCACAGACCAGCGGCATTCATCAGAGCCTTTGAAAAACACCTAAAACGACTGCAGGTCAAAGGCAGCAGCGAAGCCGGATCTGAGTCTGTCTGTGGTGGGCTGGTCGTTGCTGGAGGCACCACAGAGTCTGAGCTGAAGGACTTTCTGGTCAACCAGCATGATTTCGTCTGATATAGGGATGCCAAGCATTAAGAATAACTATATAGATATAGCCAATCTTTTCTCTGATGGTCTCGTTTACTTACAGTATGTAGGTCATATAGAGACATCAGAATTGAGACTGTTTCATAACCAGTTAAAGGTTCCTCACAGTAACTCTAAATGTTAAATGTTGTACATGCTTTCATGCATTCATTGGGACAAGCTGATCAAAGGTAAAGGGATATAAAAAAGAGTTTCTGGCAAACTCTCAAAGGTTTTCCCCGGGCTATGCTGTACTTTAATATTTTGTACTTAGT
Source organism: Adelosebastes latens (assembly GCA_916700685.1). Taxonomy (NCBI): domain Eukaryota; kingdom Metazoa; phylum Chordata; class Actinopteri; order Perciformes; family Sebastidae; genus Adelosebastes; species Adelosebastes latens. The sequence continues at coordinate 49,772 of CAKAKR010033851.1, forward strand.
TGAGTCATCACTGGTGCATGGCCTGATATGTAGATGGCAACAAACACTCAACATCAGACTCCAGAGCAAAGCACCCAGTGGCTCACCAAAAATGAAAATCAATTACTTCCGCAGGGGTGCGTTCATATCAAGGTGGACTTTAGCATAAAATTCTTTCTCTCTTGACATTTGGGTTTCCCCTCA
>CAKAKR010033852.1:0-107792 GCA_916700685.1 Adelosebastes latens
CCATTGTAATATTTCCCCTAGAAACTCATTCTGAGCATAATTTCTTTGAAGCATTCACACTTTGTTTTTATGTTGGATTTCAAAACGTGTCTTTCTTAACCAAATTTGGTAAACCATCGAAAAATAAAAACATTGTGTGCAGCTTCCTGCTGGTAATAATCATTATCTACCATCAGCATGTTTCTTCATTAAAGGTCCCATATTGTAAAAAGTGAGATTTTCAAGTCTTTTATATTATAAAGCAGGTTTAAGTGATATATAAATACTGTGAAAGTATCAAAACACTCAATCCATGGAGAAATACACACAGCCCGTATTCAGATATTGTGCATTTGAAACAAGCCGTTAGGATTTCTGTCCATTTGTGATCTCACAAATCTACAATATTTAGACCATTTCACAGTTTAAACGTAAACATTCTAAATGTGTCCCAGTTTATTTCCTGTTGCAGTGTATGTGAATGACATCAGCTGACAGGAGGTAAACATGGACCGAAGCTGTTGCCTAGCAACGCAATTCTGTTGCAATTCCATTGAAATGTACTAAAACGGACCGTTTCAGACAGAGGTTGAATCAGGTATATTCAAGCAGACAGTATGAGGAAAATAAAGGTTTTTTTTAACATTAAAGCATGTAAACATGTTCTAGTAGAAACCCAAAATACAAGTATGAATCTGAAAATGAGCATAATATGTCCCCTTTAAACCAGAGTACTGTTTAAATCTGCATCCAAATCACTTGTTTCACTTCCCGCTAGTAGATTAGACTCTACTCCAGCATGAGTTCTTATATTGTGATGACCCCTATGGTGTCATTTAGTTTGCTGTGTGATTCACCTGTCTGCGTTTTCTATGCAGGTGATTGTTAGAGCAACTGGGAACACCTGAGGGTGGACAGAAAGCAAGTGTTGAACAGTGACATTGTTGCAGTACATATAATAATTCTCCTAATTGGATATACTGTAGGCTATAATATTATAATTTTGCATAAACATATAATACAACATAAATACAACATATATATGTGTGTATATATATATGTATATACCGTATATATGTATATATATTAGGGCTGTGTATTGGCAAGAATCTGGCGATACGATACGTATCATGATACAGGGGTTACGATTAAATATATTGCGATTTTAAAAAAATCTAATTTTAGAAAAACTGTCATAGTATAAAGAACATGACACCATATGCATAAATTCTGAGTAAAAAAAAAAGTTTACTTTTTTATGCAATCAGATCTGCATTTGCATTTATCACAGTCCCTGTAAAATCCAACATCGTAGCACTACTTTGAGAGGACACATTCACTGAGAGGGCGCATCTCTTTGCAAATTAAATAAAGTATTGACTTAGTTAATCTCTGCATGTAAACTATTAATTAAAAATGTATACAGTGTTTTTGAGAATCGATACAGTACCACAAAACATAATATCGCAATGTTTGATTTTGCAATCATTTGTTACACCCTTAAAGGTCCCATATTATGTTCATTTTCAGGTTCATACTTGTATTTTATTTTTCTACTAGAACATGTTTACATGCTTTATTTTCCTCATACTGACATCACAAATAGACTGAAATCCTAACGGCTTGTTTCAAACGCACAATTTTTGAATACGGGCTGTGTGTATTTCTCTGTATATTGAGCGCTTCGATATTTTCACAGTATTTATATAGGACTTAAGCCTGCTTTATAATATAAAAGACATAAAATCTTACTTTTTACAATATGGGACCTTTTAATATATATGTGTATATATACTGTATGTATGTATGTATGTATGTATGTATGTATATATCTACAGTTTATACTGTATGTAGACATGTATATATACTGTATAAATATTACTTCTGGGAGTCCATATAGCATTGCACCTTTATGAGTATGACTTGAGCTCTGATTTATTTTGAAGATTGGTCAAGGTATGTGTCTGTAAGGGGTATTCATATTATTAATTAATTATATTAAATGTGGTGAGGATGTTTTTTTATTTTATTTTTTTTATTATTTATTTATTTGAAGTGTGTGTGTGTGTATCCCCAGAGAGGAATGAACAAGGAAAGTCAACAGTGCTCCAACTCCTTGGCTGAACACCAGGCTCTGAGTCAATAAGCCTTAATAAATCAAGCCTGAATCACTTATTTTAAGCTGAAACTTCAGCTTTAATAACAGTAAAACCTACTTTAATACAGTTATTGTAAGGACGGATTAATTAAATATGAACCCCACTAAGGCACATTATCAGGAAAGTGTCCTGATATCAGACAGACATGAACTCTAACATGTCACTGAAGTTACCATAGCTGCATAAATTAGCAGTTAGTTGCCCGTTGCTGTCGTCATGGAACCCAGCCAACCAATGGCTAGCGGGCTAGTGGGCGGGCCCTTACCCCGGCTTCTCCTCTGATTGGTCCAATCTTCTGGCTGCATAAATTAGCAGTTAATTACCCATTGCTGTCGTCATGGAACCCAGCCAACCAATGGCTAGCGGAATAGTGGGCGGGACCTTCACCGGCTTCTCTCTGATTGGTCCAATCTCCTGGCTGCTCTTCCTCATCTATGAAGCTTCTGTTAGTGCCTTACCAGCTCTGCTCTCATCAGTAAGTACCACAGAAAACAACTCTTTAATATCTGTTTTAACACATTGGCGTTGTGTTTCAGCTTGAGTAGTTAGTCGACAGTTGAATAGACGGTGTGTGTGTGTGTATGAAACGGTTAAATCAACATAGTGTGCATGGGGGTGACGCAATTTGTGCAGAGGATGTCCACTACGACCATAGACTGTGTATTACGGCCTATGGGATGTGTAGGCAGGCTGCTGCTTTATGTAACGCATTTTTTTGTGCCACACCACCGGGACACGTGTTTCATTGTGAGATCCGTCCATGCAGAAACGTTTTGCACATAGAGATATTTTCAGTCAATGGATTATTTGCTGCTTCACTGGGTAGAAGACATCCACTGCATGCAGCAGGGCTTTAGTTTAACAATTAAAGCATGCAGCTGCAGCAGGGGGGAAAAAACAATTTCATTGAAATGTACTAAAACGGAGCGTTTCAGGGTAAATACAGGTATATTCAAGCAGACATTATGAGGAAAATAAAGTTGTTTTTTTTTTAACATTAAAGCATGTAAAAATGTTCTAGTAGAAACCCAAAATACAAGTATGAACCTGAAAATGAGCATAATATGGGACCTTTAAACCAGAATACTGTTTAAATCTGCATTCAAATCACTTATTTCACTTCCCGCTAGTAGATTAGAGACGTCCATGCAGAAACGTTTTGCACATAGATATTTTCAGTCAATGGATGTATTTGCTGCTTCACTGGACAGAAGACATCCACTGCATGCAGCAGGGCTTTAGTTTAACAATTAAAGCATGCAGCTGCTGCAGGGGGAAAATCACAGACCTCATCTTTAACCAATTCCATTGAAATGTACTAAAACGAAGCGTGTCAGGGTAAATACAGGTATATTCAAGCAGACAGTATGAGGAAAATACAGTTGTTTTTTTAACATTAAAGCATGTAAACATGTTCTAGTAGAAATACAAAATAAAAGTATGAACCTGAAAATGAGCATGATATGTCCCCTTTAAACCAGAGTACTGTAAAATTATAAACTATAAAAAAAAGGGAGCTTACAGAGACTTCAGGTCACATTATAGTGCTTCCTGTATTGTAATGTATTATATGTAATGTATTGTTGTTTTTTCTTTTTTCTTATCTGGACCTTGAGTCTGCAATAAAGATTGAATTGAATTAACCAACAAATTCAGCACGGGACCCTGCTAATGTTTATTAGATTTACCCTTAGATGACTTCCTAATACAGCCTGATATCTGTGCAATCAGAGTTGTAAGTCTTTTTTGAAATGCTGCTGCTGCAGCTGCTGCTGCTGTGTCTCATTATGTGTTCTTTTCTTTTCCCAGCATTATGGCAACACTTTCACAGACAAAGGAAGTCTTCCGGAGAGCAGAAGCTGTCTGTTTCGACGTGGACAGCACAGTCATCAAAGAAGAAGGCATAGATGAACTTGCCAAATTTTGTGGTGTGGGGGATGCAGTCACTGAGATGTATGTGGATAAATGCAGTCAACATCACATTAACATGCACTGAAAAGTAAACCTTTTATTCTGATATCATCACTGGATTTGTTTTAGATATTAAGCACATTTTTTTGCTTGTTTTCACAATTCAGGACTCGCAAAGCGATGGGCGGCTCAATGACATTTAAAACAGCCCTGACCGAGCGTCTCTCCATCATCCGATGTTCCAGGGAACAAGTGAACAAACTGATAACCGACCACCCACCTCAGCTGACTCCAGGTATCAGGTGAGTGTGTGAAGATGCCACTTCATTAATTAATCACTTTAATTGACCATTTATGGTAAACAACCCCCTGTTTATAAGGCCACGGTGCTTTTTGATTGTTGTGGTCAGGGCTGCAACTAACGATTGTTTTCATTGACGATTAATCTGTCAATTATGTTCTTGATTAATTGATTAGTTGTTTGGTCTATAAAATGTCAGAAAATGTTGATCAGTGTCTCCCAAAGCCCAAGATGATGTCCTCAAATGTCTTGTTTTGTCCACAACTCTTAAGATATTTAGTTTACTGTCATAGAGGAGTAAAGAAACCAGAAAATATTCACATTTAAGAAGCTGGAATCAGAGACAACTAATCGATTAATCGTTGCAGCTGTTGTTGTGGCCATTTGCATTTTTTTGCGATTGCTTACACACTTGTTGCGGAATTTAGCTTATTGTTTCAAAACTCTACACAACAGCCAGATAAGACACAACACTTGGAGATAAACATCTCACTTCTAGCTCAAAATGAAGCCCTGCAATCAAAACCTCACAATCTTTTTTCAAAATGGCATTTTTGCCGCAAAATGATACACACATGCACGATTTGAATTACTCTTTCAAAGCAGCAACAACAACACACTAATGTACTTTATACAAAACACTGCTGTCTGTAGTATATGGTATACCTTTTTAATGCTCTCATACAGGCTTCTGTTAAAGATTGTTCCAGAACATATATTGCACTCACATTTCAATGTACACACAAATAGGCTTCAGAAAAAAAAATAATATTTTTTTTTTTTTTTTTTGCCATTGCAGGTTTTATCAACAACAAAAAACAACCGTGCAATTACAATACAGTAATCAATACAATATGTTACTGTAAACTCACTGAAAAAATAATTACTGTAAAATTACAGCGCAATAAACAAAAAAAATAGTATTGTAAAGGAGGGTGGATGGTTTTGGATTCTGCATTCTGCTAGGGTCTGGCCACATCACCTCATCCACATCACAAGCAATGTCCTCCTCTCTCTTCTTCCTTTTCCTCCTGTCTTCCTCTTCCTCTCACTCACCTCCATCTTTGCAAAGTTCTCACAAAAGCGGTGAGCTGGCCCTCTATTTGTAGTGCCAAGACTCAGACTGATTGGTGTTGAATTAGTGTGCAAGTGTTTTCATGTGTGTGTGTGTTGCCAACTTCAGGTATGTTTTGCATTTTGAATAGAAGTGTTTACCCAATGGTTGCACGAGATTTCATTCTTGAACGTTTGTGTCTAATGTAAGAAACAGTGTGTAGTGTTTTGCAAGAAGTGTGTTGCAGAATTGCAAACACATTTGGGGCAGAAAAATGTCTTTGTACTTTTAGTGTCTTTGTTTAAGGCAGGGTTACAGAAGTTAAGGTTTTGATGCTTTTGTCTAAGCAATTGCAAAAAACTGTAAGAACAAAAAATATCTTGTAAGAAAACACCCAAATAGTATATTTTACATCATATTGGTAATTTGTATCTCTGGATGTGTTTCATGCAAAAAAAAAGCAGCTTATTTAGGTTGCAAACCCTCCAACACAGAACATGTATTTACAGACAATGCTATGCATATATTTAGCATTTCAAACCTCTCCGGCTCCTTTGTGCACATGCATAGGTGCTTATTTACATACATCAAGCTATAAATGTGTGCGTGTGTGGTTTATGTACAAAAATGCCTGGCCACAGTTGGTCACAATGAAATGTTGCTGTACAAAAATGTAAGTAAAAACTGCATTCATGTAATTTGAATGTTGATAAATGGCCATTTGTTTTCATCCAGGGAGCTTGTGGACCGTCTGCACCAGCGCAACATAAAGGTGTTCCTCATCTCAGGCGGTTTCCGCTGCATCGTTGAACATGTGGCCACTCAGCTAAACATTCCTCTGCATCACGTTTACGCCAACCGGCTCAAGTTCTACTTCAACGGTAAGAGCTCGAGGTGACTTTTCTGTTTTTATGAACAAGCGTAGCATTGTAAGTGTGTCTGTCATAAAGAACAAGTGTATGATATAATAAGGCATCAGCCCTATGAGTGGACGGACAAGGCTTGAATCCTGATAATATAAAAAATGTGTTTGTTCAAAGCAGTCTCTCAGATCTTGTTTCTAATCTGAATCTAATATTTCCCTTAATCTTAAGTGTCACAACGCTCCTGTCAGCTTGTTGCAGGGGAGTGCGTGAAGATGCTTCATTTCTAAATTAAATCACATCTGTGTGTTCTCCAGGAGAGTATGCTGGTTTTGACGAGAGCCAGCCCACCGCTGAGAGTGGCGGAAAAGGAAAAGTCATCAGTATGTTGAAGGAACAATACGGCTTCAAGACTATGGTGATGATTGGAGATGGAGCCACTGATCTTGAGGCATGCCCTCCTGCTGTAAGTGTCCACAGTGCATCTTAAATCTCTCTTTCTCTTGGAGCTCCAGTGTGATTAACGGTGTTGTCTCTTTCGTCCTCAGAATGCTTTCATTGGATTTGGTGGGAATGTCATCAGGCAGCAAGTTAAGGAGAGGTCTTTGTGGTACGTTACAAGTTTCGGGGAGCTGCTAAAGGAACTGGAAAACATCTAAAGAAGCTAACAGAGTACTGTTACTAGTTTTAACATTTTATATTTTCCTCTGATGGTTTGATCCCCTGCACATTTTTCCTTGTACTCTCAATAGATTTTTATAATGAATGGAAATGTTTACACTAGTGAGACCAATTTTACCTTCATGGGGATGTCACCCTATTGATTTTTATACTAGAAGATACTAAAGAATAACACTGTTTATGTGGAGGAAGACTTTAGTGTTTTTGCACTTTTTGCATCAAAACCTTTAGGTAAGCTAATACTAACTCGTGCATATTATGACATATGCAATGAGCCATAGAAATGTTTTATGTCTGTATGGGTAGTAAGAGCTGTAACCAGACATGTCGCTGTCCTGTAAAGAACATCAGCATTAAACATAAGAACATGATGTCAAAGACTTGGTTTGAATTGCTTTAATCTGTGTCGGCGTTCTTGTCCTCCCCTCCACACTGTTCCCTATGAACCGATGAACAGACAGACGAGATTAAACATGTTTCCTTTAACAATAAATATGCAGCGGTATGACTGCCCACTTAGTGCCAGATTCACTCAGCCACTGATGGATAACATGATAGTTACGCCCCATTAAAACATGTTGGATTAAAAACCGGTTTTAAAACCAGGCATGCTATCTTCACAAGAAAAATGTAGGAGCCATAGTTACAAACACAGCACAATGAAACTGCAACACTACCATGACAGGGAACCTAGGAACATCCAAAAAAGCAACTGAAAGGAGTAGTTTGCCAAAACAAAATGTTTGATTTATAATAGACCTCAATCAAATATAAAATGAGGTTTACATTTTACACCATGGCGTACTTTATCATCATCATGATTAGCAACAGAAATACAGTTTTCATGAATATACAGAGGTGTCCTTTCACTCCACTCAGCAATGGCATGGCTCCTCAGCACACTTAAAACATATGTATTCCAAATTTACATTAAATAAATATAGCTACTGCATTGTGCAGTGAGCTTCCGCAGCGTTATTATTCCTATCTACTTACACACCAAACAGCTGCTCGTCTTTTCAAGTAACTTTGGTTGGTTCTAAACTTAGAGATGAGCTCTCTTCATGGACCAGTTTTGATGTGGCACCAGACGTCAGACATAACGACCATCAGGAGGTTTTAATTGACCAAAAGTTGTGCATCGCCAAGGCCTGTAAGTAGTTTTGACTATTTTAGTTGTTGATAGTTTCCTCCTCTGTCCCGGTGACATCTTGAAATAATAAAGCAAGGACAAGAAAAGAGAAGGGATGTTTGGCAGCACAGACAGGAGGTTGAAACCGTGATAGCGATGCTCTGGGTGGATGTAACATTCAAAAAGGGGGTGCCACTTGATTTTTCAGCTTCCAGCTTAGCTCTGGTCTCACTGCAGCGGGGAAGCCTTTGTCGGGATCATGATCCTGGAATCCATATGTTGAATGAGAGGAACTGGAGAAAGGTGGACAGATTTAGAGCTGATTTAGTGCGTCCTCATGGTTTAAAGTCCTTTTGATATTGATCAGGTTCAGCAAGCTCTAAAAAGTTCAATATGTTGTTACTCGAGACAAATTAGATACAACCCTAAAAACATGAAGGAAGAGCCTTTTAAAAGTTCTCAGTCACACAGCTATGAGTTTTCATCACCACTTTTGAGTTTAGAGAAGGATTTGTTTTTGCTCACCTGTGTAATACACCACCTCGTCCCAGCCATCCTGCTGCCAGGCGCCGTGCCTCGTGTCTTCTCTGGACTGCAGGTCTTTGTACGCTGCAACCAACAAATCACACATTATAGCACTGCTCATGGTAAAATAAGTCACTGCACTAAAAGTTAGAAGCAGATCTGTTTAAATTAGTGCAGCAAGTAGCAATTATTTTCTTTATTGATTAATCTGGAAACAATTTTTTGATTAACAGATTAATTGTTTAACTATTTCTGGACACAGCGCAGCGAAATTCAGCTGTAAACACGGGGTGGCATCTTATCACCATAAAAAATAAAATTAAGTTGTTGTGGTGAATGTTTTAGCAAACAGCTGCATATTCAAGCAGAAAAGGAGCAACATGAGCATTCATGTCCACCTGATCAATTTAAGTCCAATATTCACTCTCCTTTTAGCTCTGTTTTGGTCTCCTCCACCAACTTCTGTGGGAAAAATCTGCTAAATGCTTCACGGTGTTCACTTTATCTGCTGTATGGTGCTGGGCAGGTAGTCAGTTTATCAGAGCTTTCTCGCAGATAACAGACGTCTGCTGCAACTGGAAACACAAGTTGGAGCGGTGAGACTAAACCAAAACAAAAGTTGTGGGCCAGAAAATCAAAACAAAGAGCTGAAAGTGCTAAAAACGCTCTGTAGAGCTGAGAGGAACTGCAATGTTGGGTGATAATTATACGTGGGTTCTTCACTACAAGTGACCCAGTTCAAATTACACAGTCATTTGATCCATTGTTGGTTTAAAAAATATCAATTAGTGAAGCTGTAAAATAATGAAAAATGACCAGATGACAAATTCAAATTACTTTTTTGTCCAAACAACTCCAAAACTCAAATATATTTACAATAAGCAAATCTTTGCTTCATAAATGACTTAAATAGTTGATTATCAAAACTATTGTTGATTGATTTTCTGTGGAATAACTAATTATTTCAGCACTAGCATGGTTATCTACACACTATCAGTATGAAAATTTCCATAAAGCTGCTTTCTGAGCGTACCCCAGAGGTGATGGACCATATAGAGGTTGCCGATCTGTGAGAAAAACCCTCCCACGGCTTCTCTGTTGTGCTGGCGGTATCCGATGGCTCTGGCCCTGCAGACAAGAACAACTTCAGTCACGCAGGCCAAAAACCACCAAGGCTTCATCTGACATAACAAGACCAGGCCTGCACACACACTGTTGATTCTGGACTGTTTTTCATTTACACAATTGGATTTAGTCCGTTTTGTTGTTGTGATTATCCATTACAACATCACATCCAACCATAAGATGTGACGCCATTACTTTTCTGTATACATGTTTATGAATCTCAACGTGGGCCAAGTCCATGTGAAATGAGTGGAATGTTTCCCCCCAAAGCAAACATGATGTACTTATTTAAATCATAATCACGATCTGGATACAAAACCATAAAGTTCTCCATGTTGCTGTAACTCCAAGAAGAAGTTTAAGCCTTCAACTACACAAATTAAATTGAAATTGCCTTTAATTGCTTTGCTGGCATAATCTACATGACCATAGAGGTTTGTTGAAATACAGGCTGGTTAAAGTAAATGCAAACATGAGAAAAGAATAGTAGCGTCATTTAATCAAAGAAAGGTGTTTTTCTCCTGTGATTATTCATATCATGTCTGCTTTAATAGGGAGAAGGGTGGTGTGAAGCCTCAAAGCAGAAAAGCCTGGATGATATTCAAGTTATTTTAAGTTATATTTACATATAAAATCATGCAGATGACAGCTAAGAATTACCACAAATGTGTTAACTGGAAAAAGATACGGACGAGTTGACAGTATAACGACATTTCAGAGATACGGGAGTTATCTGTTACAGCTGACATCACTGACAAAGGTCAGGGTTCAACAATAAGGGTTGCCAGCTTGCCCGGGGCAAGTAAAATATGAATGAAAAAAAAGGGCTGTCAATCGATTCAAATATTTAATCATGATTAATCACATGATTGTTCATAGTTGATAGCAAATTAATCGCACATTTTTTATCTGTTCAAAATGTACCTTGAAGAGAGGTTTGTCAAGTATTTAATACTCTTATCAACATGGGAGTGGGCAAATATGCTTGCTTTATGCAAATGTATGTATATATGTATTTTTGGAAATCAATTAACTACACAAAACAATGACAAATATTGTCCAGAAACCCTCACAGGTACTGCATTTAGCATAAAAAAAATATGCTCAAATCATAACATGGCAAACTGCAGCCCAACAGACAACAACAGCTGTCAGTGTGTCAGTGTGCTGACTTGACTATGACTTGCCCCAAACTGCATGTGATTATCATAAAGTGGGCATGTCTGTAAAGGGGAGACTCGTGGGTATCCATAGAACCTCATTCATATATCTTGAGGTCAGAGGTCATGGGACCCCTTTGAAAATGACCATGACATTTTTCCAAAATTTAGCATACATTTTGAGCTTTATTTAGCCTCCTTCACGACAAGCATGTATGATGGTTGGTACCAATGGATTCCTTAGGTTTTCTAGTTTCATATGATGCCAGTTTCTTCACTCTAGCTTTTAAACTGAGAAGCGTGCTACAACCTAAAAATCTCAAGTTGCATTAATGCGTTATTATCGCTTTAACTTTGACAGCCCAAAAAAAAACCCATTAGTGTTGAACCCTGAAGGTGCAAAACAAGTAGTGAAATATAATCCAGTAGAAACAAGTCAGACAAGTACAAAGACCAACAGAGAAATCCTCTACAGGGCAATCAGAGGGTGAAAAAACAATGGAAAACTAAGGCGTGTGCAGAAAGCTCACGTCTTCATTTAAATCAATTGCAATCAACCGTATTGCACAAACTGATAAATGTTGACCTGTTGGCTCGAGAAAAGGATCATTATACTGAACTATTATGTACATACATTTGCAGTGTGCAAAATATTCCACTTGTATTTGAATAATTGGCTTGAGAGCATGACAGTTCAGCCTTAAAGTAGTGCCTCTCTGTGGAATTGCTCTTATTAATGACAGCGTGGCGAGGAGGGTTTCATGTAGTGCAACTGTTCTGTAACTACAGTTCAGTGAGTGAAACGAATTCAGGCTGCCTTACCAGTAATTACCCCACTCGATCATGGTTCCTGGCTGCAAGAAAGAAAACACAATATTCTTTATTACAATCAAACAGCTTTCCAAACTACAGATTGGTGTCACACCTTCTTCTTCGTCTTTCCAGAGTAAACACGTTAACACAAATAAATGGCAAAGACGTAACACAGGTATTTTGTCATTGTGAAGATAAGCTGCAATAACAACTACATACGAAGGCTTCTTCAATCATTCTCTGGTGCTTAAAACAACAAACGCCCAACATGTAATGGGTGATGAGGAATAATATCTTGCATTCACTACATGTCCCAGGGAGCGCTGATCTAGAGACAGTTTTTTTCCTGTCAGATCAGGAAGAACGACTTAATCTGCAGGGCGTGATGTGTATGTATGTAGGATTAACTCTGCAGTAAATTTAACCATTGAGCCACCGGATTGGCAGTTTCATCTATGTGTCCCTAATCAGATACAAAGTGTTTATGTGAAGGATAAAAATAGCAGAAATAGTGACTGTTTGAGCACTGCTCTCATCCTGAAAGCTTTTGTAAGAGTAGAGATAATTTAAAGGTTACAGAAGCAAAGCATGTGACTTGGAGATTATCAGTTACAACACCAAAACGTGAGCTAGGACAAGTGAAAGAGGAACGCTGTCCCTTTCCGCAAAGACTGTGTGGAGGGGACCTACAGCTGCGTCAGGGGAGCTGCTCAGACGTTAACAAAACAAGACTTTATTTGTACAGGGGTAGCTCCTAGTGGTGATGATGCAAAATGTGAATGAACTTTCCCTGGACAAAACAAAACATACTGATTATTAATAGCTCAGCTCTACTCTGCCTCAGGGTGTTGTATGCTCTACAGACTGTAAAGCCCTTTTAGGCAACTGTTTTGGGATTTGTGGGGGCTATAAAAATGCAATGAACTAGGGCTGCATAATGAATTGAAAATCGCAATCACGATTTTGGCTTCCCACAATTAAATGAACATGAGCGACTGCGATAATGACGTTTAAAATGCTTCGCTCATAGAAAACTCCACTACATATCTAAATAAAGTGCTTCCTCAACTAACAGCCAGCAGGGGGTGATTGAGATGTTTTGGCTTCACTTTTGGAGAGCTGTAATGCTGCTACGCGGCACACTACAGCGACAGCCAGTGAAAAACTTTCTTGAATGTTGCGGCTGCAGTACAGAGTAGAAGAGTAGAATATACTGCACTTTACTCGTTCTGTTATACAACAGAGAGCAGACAGGCAAACGGAAATGCACTGAATTCAGGTGAAGAAGAACCTTATTTTAAGTTGTATTTTGATTTGTTAATTAGCAGGAATGTCGCACTGTAGCTCTGTTGATTTAATTTTGGGTCAAAAGTTTTGGTACAATTTTATTTTGCACTGTGAATAAGCACCACTCTTATTTTGATGCAAATATTTGTACATTAGCAGGAATGTAGCACATCACGGAAGTGAAAGCAGTGCAAGTGTAGTGTAATACAAATATTTAGTCCCTAAAATCCATGAATAATCGTGATAAATAATCATGATATCAATATCGATCAAAATAACCGTGATTATCATTTTGGCCATAATCAAGCAATTAACTTAATATAAGCTGTTGTAAGTTTAATAAATGGTTGGATTGTTGGTAAAAGTGCTGATTATGAGGTATGGGCCCAGTCAGACAGCAGGTCGGGCTGGGCTCGACACACTCACTCCATAGCAAACATGTATAGCACGGCTAATGATGAGATGAACTCACCCTGAGCTGGTAGGACCGGAGCTCGTAGATGTTGGGGCCCTCTCGGGGAACAGGCTCGTTCCAGAAGCTGAACTCCAGCAGGAGCTGGTTTCTGCGAGACATCAGCATCTTACCCCGCTCCTTCCTGTAAGCTGTGAACTCCTGCCAACGGACAGACACCAATCAATAAGCTTTACTCCGACTGATGGCTATACTCCGTTATAAGCACACAACTAAAGCACCAAAACAAGATGCATCTGAAGGAGTCTTTACCTTGTTCTGCTTGAGCTTGTTCATCACGTCTGTTAAAGCCGGGTATCCACCTCTGTAACGCCACAGATGAACTAGGGAGAGGGAAACAAATATATCATAGATGCACACAAACTACAGAAATGTCAATTGATTCAAAGCAGGATCATTAAATACTATGATAAAAACATTCCTCCAGCTGTAAGATTTACAGTATAACCTTTGGCACATTTTTTCTCCCTGTGTGAGAGGGTTGAATCAATATAAGGCAAGAATGTCCTTAACTGCACACATCTTTGTGAAAATGACATATTTTTCCATTAGATTTTAAAAAGTTAATAAGATGCAGCCTGATAATTGAAGATTATTAACTAGTAAGACAACACAGAATTAAAGATTTGTTAGTCTGTACAGGTTACATTAGGCAATGACACTGAATTATCTTTCATGGATATTTGACTTAATGAATGAGTCTGTTTGTGTAAATACTATCAAGCCAATAATTCAGGATTGCATTGTGCTACTGGACAACAATTAATACAACATAATGTAGTTGTGGAATGAGAAAAGTATGAAATACTGACCCTGGAAAATAGGAATGGTCATATGAGGTAGTTAGGGCTGTCAAAGTTAACGCGATAATAATGTGTTAATGAAAATTTGTTTGAACACCACTAATTTCTTTAACATGTTAACACAACTTGAGATTTTTAGGTTGTAGCGGGCTCAGTTTTAAAGCTAGAGTGAAGATACTGGTATCATGAAACTAGAAAATCCATTGGTACCAACCATGTCATCCAAGCTTGTCGGGAAGGATGTTAAATAACGCTCCAAACTTATGCTAAATTTTGGCGAGGAAAAACTGGCATGGCCATTTTCAAAGGGGTCCCTTGACCTCTGACCTCAAGATATTAGAATGTAAATGGGTTCTATGGGTACCCACGAGTCTCCCCTTTACAGACATGCCCACTTTATGATAATCACATGCAGTTTGGGGCAAGTCATAGTCAAGTCAGCACACTGACACACTGACAGCTGTTGTTGCCTGTTGGGCTGCAGTTTGCAATGTTATGATTTGAGCATATTTCTGTATGCTAAATGCAGTACCTGTGAGGGTTTCTGGGTGACATTTGTCATTGTTTTGTGTTGTTAACTGATTTCCAAGAGAGAGGATGTACTATAGCTTCTCTAGGTTTAAAAAAAAAAAAACCTTGACAGGATACGTACGTGCGTGCACGAGTGTGGATGTGCAGTGTAACATGCCTGCTGATCTGCAAACTGTGCAGACCCCAGACCTGTCACACTGCAGATGTCTGTGTGTTGATATTAGTAATCCTACCGGCCTGGTCTTGTTCTCCATACCAGGTATTCCAGGTGCCCACCAGCTCACAGGGGTAGTACTTATCAGCATGGATGGAGGGCAGAACATCCTCACTGTGATGAATTAGAAACACCAACCAAATACTGAAATACAGTTTAACCACGGGTGCATTTGATGCACAATTTAAATAACAATCTTGCGGTCACATGTCTTCTGTCTAATGTTGCAAGTCTAAAATTAGTCCCCAACTACAAGCAGACGGCCTCTAGTCATCTTAGGTATGAGCAAGGTTGGTCTGTGAAGGATTGAAGTCATGCCAGCTTGTCAATCACCACACAGGAATAGACTGCTCACAAGTATTTTTACATCAGTGTACTAGGTTGTCCCGGTCTCATACTACTACTACTGCAGCCACTACTTTTGCTTAAGTACAAGTTAATAACAGCTTAGTCAATAATATGAAATAAGACTCACCAGAGTTTGTTGTACGCATCCAGGCACTCTGGCTTGACATTATGGACTGAAAAAGAAGGTCATACATCAGAACAATCTCATAATTACTTCAAGATAAATGGTTTATTTTTAAGTACAAATACTGTGAAGTGAACTTACACTGAATTTTATACAGGTTACTTTCCTCATTTTTGGTCAGTAGGTTGGCGTGTGTATCTTTCCTGGGATCAACTTTCCTCACAAACAGCGACTTAAACCAGCTGTCCTGTCCGTCTCTGCTGCTTGATGTTGCAAAACCCCTGCAAACACAGACGAGTCACGATAAACAACAACTGGATGGATGAGAAATTATTTTATGACCAGTATGAATCTACAGCAAGGCTGGCTTATCTATCATTATAGATATATTATCTATTATTATCTTTATATGAGCATGCTTCATTGACAGAAAATGTAGTAACGCTTAATTTCAGGTTTATAGCCGTTGTTGTAAAGAGCAATACTTCAGTCACAATACAGACTGGGCTTGAAATATCAGTACCTCTGATCCATATAGTCTACACACTGTAATACAGCAGGTCACAGTGATTTAAAGTAACTAAATACATTCACTCAAGTACTGTATTTAAGTAAAATGTTGAGGTATTTCCATTTTCTGCTGCCTTATAATCTACTCTACTACAATTCAGAGCGGATATTTAGGGATGCACCAATCCAACTTTTTCAGTCCTGATACCGATAGCGATACCTGGGCTTTGGGTATCGGCCTATACAGTACCGATTCAATACCATGCTTTAATTAATAAACTGTATGCCTCACTGTGTGGAAGTGACCAGATCATTCTTTTATGTGTAAGACAACATCAGGCTCAACTTAAATATTGCTTTCCTAACTTTGTAAAACAAAATGTAACAAATAAATACATAGATATACACTTATTTAATTGCTATTTATTATTTAAATAATAAATCGTGCACCAGCAACTTGGTAAAAAAATGTTAAACATTAACAGGAATTATAATTCAGGTGTAAATCTTTTTAATGCAGCAACAAATTGGTCAAAACTGAAACAGGAATTAAAATTACGGTATATAATGTGTATAGTATATAAACATATCCGATCCAGTATCGGTATATCGGTGCATCCCTACAAATATTGTACACTTTACTCCACTACATTCATTTGATACCTTTAGTTACTTTGCAGATTCAGATAAATAAACACAAATTATTATTAACAAATATTATGTATTATTATAGGTTAAGATGAGACTTTATTGATCCCCTGGAGGGAATTCACAAGCTACCCAGCAGCATACAGTATAAGGTAATACAAATTAGATCCACCTTCACTGGCTGCAACATTAAAGTGCAATAATGCTTCAATACTTAGAATCAAAATAGGCCATTCTGAAAAATAAGTACTATAAGTTCTTTATGCTATTAAAATTTTAATATGCATGATTTTTACTTGTAACAGAGTATTTCTACACTCGCTACTTTTAGTTAAGTAATAGACCTGAGTACTTCCTCCAGCACTGCTAACAATGCATTAACGTTACTGCATCTATCAGTATCACAAAGCTATGTAACAGTGTGAGGTAATACAAATTTGATCCACCTTTACTAGCTGCAACATTAAAGTGCAATAATGCATTCATAGTTAAAATCCAAATAGGCCATTCTGAAATATAAGTACTTTTACTTTTGGTACTTTATGCTATTAAAATTTTAATATGCATGCTTTTTACTTGTAACAGAGTATTTCTACACTGTGGTATGGCTACTTTTAGTTAAGTAGTAGACCTGAGTACTTCCTCCACATCTATTACTGCATGTATCAGTATTACATAGCTACTATTATTAATACATAATAAGCAGATACATCACATTTACACAATAAACTACCAAATTGACCTTGAGCATTTGAGATGCTCAATAACAAAAGATGACAGAAACTTGTATTATTTCACCTTCACCAGCAAAATACACGCAGCTTTAATGCTAAATATTAAAGTGTTTTTAAGGGTGAAGTGTGTGCATGTGAGTGTAAAGCTGAAGGCCACTGAGGACTGAGGACTGGCTAGCAGTCAAAGGGGCTAGCACGCCCCAGCTCAGCTCATCGCCAACACAGAAACCTGCTGCAGAAATGACACCCCAGCTGACTAGAAACCCTGCAGAGATGAATACTGAGCATGCATACTGAAGACTAACATCACCTGCTCAACACGACGAGCTGTCCGGCCGACTGGGCCCTGCTTTTAGCCCGACCCAGACCACCGCTGACTCTGTGAAGGACTCCAGTCGCCATCTTCAACACTTCTCCTCCTCTGCAGCTGTTACTGCCTGTGACCAGCAGGTGGAGCGGCAGCACCACAGTGTGTCTCACACCTATATGGGCCACAGACAGGGAGGGCTGTAGACAGACAATAAGTACTAATATCACACTGTATTTTTATTTTTATTCATTTTATTTTATATACTTTATTTATAATAGTTCAGTGCAGTAGTTACATGAACATGTTCATTGCAAAAAAAATCAGTAAATATATTTCACAGTATAAAAATAAAATAAAAATAAAATAAAATGAAATAAAATTACAACAAATAAGATGCAAGGAAAGAATAATAATAATAATAATAATAATAATAATAATAATAATAATTATAATAATTATAATAATAATAATAATAATAAAACACTTTTAAAGTTAAAAATCAGTAAATATATTCCACATTATAAAAATAAAATAAAATAAAAAAGTATATAATTACAACAAATAAGATGCAAAGATCTGGGTCTGTTAAACAATTGGAATAAATTTGAAATGTCTAAATAATCTGAAATTCCAGATTTTGTGCTAAATATATTTCTAAAGTTCAGTACAGTAGTTACATAAACATGTTCAGATTTTTCATTACAAAAATGTTAGTAAATATATTTCACAGTATAAAAATAATATATAATAAAATCAAATTACAACAAATATGATATAAGGAAAGGAAAAGAAGAATAAAAATAAGAAAAAACAATCAGGGTCTGTTAAACAATTGGAATACATTTGAAATAAATAATCTGAAAAGCTGGTAACCTGAAGATTAATTTGAGATGTAGCTCAGCACTGTGTGTCAAGTTGTCTAGTCATAAATCAGAAATAAACATGAATTAATTAATTAAAAATACATTTTAAAAGTGTACAAAGGCTTAGAGCATTATGATATAAATATATGATGGCCATTCCCATGTCTCATAAATTGTTGCAGCAATTTTTGGGTTGACACTATCTGTTACACAGAATTGGTGCTAAATCTAACCATTTTTCATCACTCGAGAAGTGATAAAAATGATCAATAATCCCTACAAAATACCACATTAAGACACAGAGACCTTGAGTAACACCAAAGAAAAAGCCATGCTGTGATTTGTTATCAAAAAATTTTGATATTTGGATATTAGATTTCTGCAAAAATTGCATTTTTTTTTGGCAATTGGATGGCGATCCCTTCTGTTCTGGAAATTGCTCAGAAACCCCCTTATTGTTAATCTACCTAGGAAAGCCATCCATCCTCTGAATGCTCTACGTCTCCAGTTTGTGGCTCTAAAGTTTCATGAGGCTGATTATCCTAGAGGTCACCACAGTTTCTGAATACGGGCTGTGTGTATTTCTCCATGGATTGAGTATTTCGATAGCCTACTTTCACAGTATTTATATAGCCTAGCACTTAAACCTGTTTTATAAGATAAGATAAGATAAGATAAGAACAACTTTATTGTCTATCACAGGTAACAGAAATCTGTCTTTGACAGGCTCAAATAAATAGATAAAACACATATAAGACATAGACAAAACAGAGATACACACTTGCCCATAGGGCACGATATACAGTACGATTATAACTGATAATAAAAAAAAGACATGAAAATTGCACTTTTTACATGACCTTTAAAGTTTCAACATTATTTTCTGACATCAGGACAGTACTTACTTGGTGTCTACTTCATTACAAGGGAAGCATCTATGCTTAATAGTGAAAGAGACCTCTTTTATTACATTTAGGAGGAAGAAAACCAGTTAATTTGCAGATGTTTTAACTTGTCTCAGTAGGGAAAACACAGGTGTAATTGATATAAATAATGATGGCTCTGTGTTATTCATAAAGCCATGCCAAAAGTCCGGCACAATACCAGAGCCCCGGAGCTAGAACACAATGATGCAACCTTTATTAAGGTTATTAATAACACTTGTGTTTTTCCTGCTATGACATGCCAAAACGTCTGTGGTGACAAAAGGCCTATTGTCTCTTCTAGTGGATATCGGCCCAGTCAGTCCACACACTGTACGCCTGTAGTGCATCATATCCAACAATCTCTCAGGCAGATATGTGGTCCCTGAATATGAAGACGAGTGGGAATCCCTCCCTTCTGTAGGCTTTAATACAAAATACAATACAATATACTTAATATAACTTGTCTTTGAATACATCTCAGCAGTTCAAAACAGTGCAACATTAGGAAACATTAGAAATAATGACAACATATAAACAATCGTAACATAACTTAAATATAAAACTGTATGCACAGCTGAATGAGAATCACTGGTGTGCAAACTTCATGGTCATTTATAGGAAAGTAGAAATAGTATCAGTGGGGATAAAAGTGAGAACAAATATAAAATGTAAAATGCAACTTGGTGTGCAAAACATATACAAACAGGTGGAGGCGCTACAATTCAATTTATATCAACAGCAATTTCAGTGTAGTCTACTAATAAGACCACTGTCTGTCCAGTTAGATAAACAATACGGACACCATCAGATCAATCACAAACATATTACCCCATGCTCACGCTTGCAGTCAGCTATCTGTACTTTGCAAACCATATTGGGTGTGGCTGGTGGCATTGGGTGTGTGACCTTTGCAATACTGACATATAGCTCATACAAAAGCACAAAAAGATAAGATGAGATGCTGATTATTGAGGGGAAATTTGGTTCTTCTTAACCCTAAGAGACCCACATTGACCCGTTTTTGTCTTTTTTAGGGGGGTACAATGGGTCTATAAGGGGAGATAGCAGGAGACAGCAGTACTGTGTGTCAAGTTGTTCTAGGCCATATATCAGAAATAAACATGGATTAATTAATTAATTAATTAATCAATTCATTAATTAAAATAAATTGTGAGAGTGGACAAGGGCTTAAACCATTATGATAGAGGTATATGATGCTCTATTATGCCTCATAAGTTGTTGCAGCAAGTTTTGGGTTGATACCATTTGTTACACAGATTTGGTGCTAAATTTAACCATTTTTAACCACTTGAGAAATGCTAAAAATGATCAAAAATCCCTCCAAAATACCACAATAAGACACCAAGACCTTGAGGAACACGATAGAAAAAGCCATGCTGTGATCTGGTATCAAACACTTTTGACATTTGGAGATTTCTGCAAAAATTGCATTTTTTGGCAATTGGATGGCGAGCACTTCTGCTCTGGAAACCGCTCAGAAACCCCCTTATTGTCAATCTACCTAAGAATGCCATACAGTACATTCTCTGAATGCTCGAAGTCTCTAGTTTGTGGCTGTAAAGTTTCATGAAGCTGTGATTATCCTAGAGGTCATCACAGGTCATTTTATACAGTGGGGTCAAATTTGAAAAAAATGGTCTCACTACAATGAAATGGCTACTATCGGGACTAACATCATCACACATGAATACAGTTGGGCTCATTGGATCCACGAGATTCTCAGTTTTAAGCAGTCATACCCAATCTATACAATTCCAAGACTGTTTAGGGACCCCAGTATGCAGAAAACATTTTTACAATAGGCGAAAATAACTAATTTATACTGCATGTGATTATCATAAAGTGGGCATGTCTGTAAAGGGGAGACTCGTGGGTACCCATAGAACCCATTTTCATTCACATATCTTGAAGTCAAAGGTCAAGGGACCCCTTTGAAAATCGCCATGCTAGTTTTCCCTCGCCAAAATTTTGCCAAACATACGAGCGGTATTTAGCCTCCTTACCGACATAGTAACATGGCACCAATGGATTCCTTAGGTTTTGTAGTTTCATATGATACAAGTATCTTCACTCTAGCTTTAAAACTGATCCCGCTACAGCTTCTTAAACACAGTAATGTCGATCTCTGGGGGTTAAATACTGATTTGCTGTAAGTAATGGATGAACTGTGTTTTTGTGTGCTGTTAGGTCTTCAAGAAGAGCACATCAGAACTGTACGACCCAGTTGCTCATGGATACTGAAGAGGTTAATGGGTTTGCAACCATGGAGGAATTCAGTACAGTTGAGATTGATTTATTATTTGACAGAGTGACTATGAAGCTAACGGGGACCATATTGCAAAAGCCTACTTGGCTTTAGGAGAAAGACTACTTACCACCAGTGGAATTCAGAAACTATGGAGGGATTTGTTTTAAGTTCAAAGACATGAATCATAAGGGAGTGTTTTCTCTTTGAAACATTTTTGAATAACAAAAGGCAAAATGTGGATATGTCTGGGAATTCAAAGTATGATTTTATCCACTGAAATTTCGCTCTTTTAGGTTGGAAATTTATCAACATGGTTCATTTTGGGTAGGAAAACATTTACTTTTTCACCTCAATGCATAATTTCACTAGTTTAACCAACAGCCAACATTTTGATTTGTTGGACATATTTTCTGTTTTATTTGATTGTATATTTATTTAAAAGGGCAGCCATGAACATCAATATAAATATGATGTCCAGCTGTGCTTGTCCCCTTTGGAAATCAGTACAGTACAGTTCCTATAATGTCCTATAATGTCTGAATGACCTAATCTGTATTCTTAATGAGCTTAGTTGGACGTGGATACTTTCACAAAGGGCACATTTTATTAATGGAAGAAATGAGATCAGCTTTTACAAAGAACTCCATGCAGTTTCTGTTATACTGTGCCTCATTACTGCTATAGTAAAACATATGTCGAGGGGTCTTATCGCCCTGTTGCGTGAACTTTTGATACACAAACCTCTCAGTTCTAATCTTTGCAGAAATTAACTGTGTTGGACAGGAATTAACTGGCTCAGATCCTCATTCAAAAGAGTCAAGTGTGTCATAATCCGCCATCTTGCCGTCACCTTCATCAGTGGTGTCAATGTGCATGTGATGCAACATGGCTGATTTCTAGAACCCATCTGTTAACTCCTGTTGTATGCTCCACCTGAGAAACATCATTGTATGATATCACTTACCATTAACGCTCAATAATGTCATTAAGTAAGGGATAATGTACAGCGAGCCGGTCATTGTTGTGAAATATACCCCGACAGGGAGATGCTGCCCTGCTGCCGGAGGGTCTTGCATCGCCCTGAAGGAGTTTATTTCAGAACAATAACCCGCTAGCTGTACATTATCCCGCTTATTACACAGCTACTTACTTAAGAAATCAATAATTTGACACAAAAACAGTCCGCCAGAGTCCGAGATCAGAACTGCACCCATAGCAACGGTCTGTTATACATAGTAATGGTCTGTTATACATAGCACAGTCGGCTATAAAGTAAAATAACAAACTGTAGAACGCCGTGATTGACCAATCGGAATCGAGTATTCAACAAAGCCGTGTAATAGTAACGTATATTTCCTTTTAGCTAGGTGTACCTAATAAACTGGCAACTGAGTGCATATTGTGGGCTGTTTTCATGGCTTAACACAACTCAATGAAAGCTCATCCCAACTCAAGGTCCACTTACTTTATCTTTACAGAGCTTTCAACTGTATCACACAGTTTTCATCAGTTCAGTTGTCATGGAGATGGATGATTTGACATGAAAACTCAGTAGCTGTTATGATTTCATAGGACTTTTACAAACAAGAAGTTGCAAAAATTCCTAAATAACCTTTCAGCATATTGTAATTCAAGTGCCCTGAGAGAAAACTAGACTTCTGCACCTCCTCATGGCTCTGTTTTCAGGCTTTAAAAAAATCTAGCCTGTGACGGGAGACTTTGGCCAATCACGGATCATTTCAGAGAGAGAGAGCGTTCCTATTGGCTGTTCAGTCAACGGAGGCAGCTGTCAATCACTCACGAACTCCGATCAAACGGTCAAACTAGGAAGCGCTGATCAAATATGAATCAATATTCTGTTACTGTAATGTCTATTTCTCACCTCAGATGTTTTCAGAATCATCTTGTAGTGTACTGTTACCGGCTGGTGGGCGGTGCTTGGTATTTCCTCAACTGATCTCAACATGGCTGCTGGGTCACAAACGTTCTAATTTTACAGCTAAACAGTACACTACAAGATGTTTCTGAAAACATTTGAGTCGAGAAATACATTACAGTTACAGAATATTGATTCATATTTGATCAGCGCTGCCTAGTTTGATCGTTTGATCGGAGTTTGTGAGTGATTGACAGCCGGCTCTCATAGACGGCAGCTGGACGGCAGACTCCAGCTTGGCTCTGATTGGTTGTTTTCCTCCGGTCTGTGAAATCTTGCAGATGCAGTTAGGAGCACTGGAGGACACATGATTTTTTTTTTCGGATTACCTGTCTCATGCACTACTGTCAGGATATAGTGACCGTTTCATAAAAATAACTTTTTAAAATCATATTTGCTCCATTTCTACCCACTGCAGCTTTAAGGCTCAACACTGCACTTTGAACAGCTGCTGTATGGATCTTTTTGATTCATGTTCTTCCTTTCTATGGTGCAAGATCATGCCGGTACTGGTTCGCTGCCTCCCTGCAGCTCTAAAATCCCTTACAATATACTCAGATTTCGCTTTTGGATGCGATGAGTTTCTCTAAACCACGGCTTTGAGAAGAACAGCTGTGAAAACAGCTGATATGAATCCTTCACTAATGCACCAGAAAACCATGGATGCCATTCATCAGGGAATTTAGGAATATTTAAAAAATGGTCTTTGCTCAACTCTTTTGAACCCACATAGCTAAATCCCTCACTCCAGCCTCTCGTATACAGTATGTCCTGGGTGGATCTTCAGCAAAATGAATATCTCCAAGCCAAATTATCTAACCGGCTGTCTCTCCCTCCTCTTATTGTCTTTGGCGTTATTACAGACATGCTTTCTGTGAAAAGCTTTCCAAGAAATGCTGTTGGACTTGTGAGAAAATACTTAAATTTTGTTCACCCCTTATCGTGTCCGGGCACAGCGGTGAGTGAACGCAGCGGCACTATTGCACACAGTGGCACTAAAACATTTATAATGTCTGATGTGAGCAGATTAATATCCTGGAATATGTCTGTGTTTTTATTTAAACAATGTAATATAGATAAGAAACTGACTGTTGCCAAGAATTACCAGAGTGTGCCCAATCTGAAATGTTCTCTGGAGTGATACATTGGTTGTTGAGCGACCGCAGTGACTCAGTCTTAAAACAAAGTCGTATATCTTGGTGTCTGCAATTTTTAAGGAACACTGTACAGCGTCCAGATTAAACACTGACCAATGAAGACAATGTGATTCTCTACATCCATCAGTATCTCACGGCCCCAGAGACCTATTTCCTCTAAGCACGTAATGTATATTTCCATATTCTCAATATCTAACTGGTTGTTCTATCAGTGGTGGAGGAAGCACTCAGATAATAAAAGATATTCCATCACAAGTAAAAGTCCTGCATTGAAAATGTTACTTAAGTAAAAGTATATTAGTATTATTAGCAAAAATGCACTTAAAGTATCAAAAGTAAAAGCAGTCATGGCAGAAAATTGGCACCAGTGTGTTACAGAATTAAGCAGGCGATTATTGGATTATTATTACTGATGCATCTTAATCTGCAAAGTAGGAAGTAACTATATCTGTCAAATATATGTTGAGCAGGGAAAAGTACAATATTTCCCTTTAGTGGGATTTTAATGGAGTAGAAGAAGTGGTATAAAACTGAAATACTCAAGTAAAGTAGCTCAAGGTTGTACAATATTTGAGTTCTTACATTTCACCGCTGTACACTGTATATAAAAAGTTGCACCATGATTGTAAAAAAATATACACGGTAAAATTACAGTGACTTGAATACATTTCTAAATAAATGTTTTTGATTTCATGTTGTGCGTGTGATTGTTGAGTGATTGCTGCTATTTAAAATGTAATCATAACCATTGTAATAAAGGTGTTAAAGTTAAATGCAAACCACCTTGCACTTGTAATTTCAGGTCACCTCATGTGAGATGAAATTTTGTCTTTCTCTTCTGCGTCTCACCCGTTTGTGTCTTGATTTCTGTTAGGATTTTTAAACCTCTTTACATACATTCCCACCGGTTACAGTATATTACAGCTGCTGTGCTAATTACTGCCCTGTAGGCCAACATGAAACATGTTTTCACAGCCATACAATTTACTGAATGACAGATGATATTATTTACACAGTGAGGAAAAGAGCCATTATTTATGAAGGCAGAGTCACTGACACAAACGAAAACTCACAAGGGCAAGTCTAATATGAATTATTGTAACACCAAAGGGTGTGAAATTATACAAAACAAAGTACAAAATCAGATGAATTGCTTGAGTTGAAAGCTATACCATTCAGTGCCAAATTACCTTTTACGATGTGAAATGTCTCTTCCACAGTGCTGCTGTTTCATTTGTAAAGGAAACACAAAAACCATACTAAGATTTATTACCAATACATTCATCACATTATGAAAGGGTTCATCTGAGGTTTAACCTTTGTGTTGGACAGTCCAACACAAGTCTCCTCTGTCTGGTCCAGGCTTGAGCTCTCTGGCTCGGTTTGACCCTAACACTCAATCAGCCTCCAAGAATGGACAGAATGGGGTTCTGGGAAATAAAGAAATCCTGTGTGCTTACTGTGGTATTTCATGACGTCGGACGTCTGTCTATCCTTTCTGTCTCAGCTGCTGCAGCGTTGCACTTTTTCTCTATACAGTAATACTCAGACATAAGGTCAGAGGTGTGAATGAAAAATTAGGTGGTCATTGCTCAAGGCCAGAAATAAGATTTTTGAGAGGGCGGTAACAGCCTTCATGTGCCAGGTGTTTCACTTATGAGATGTTTGTCTGGAAGTAATTTAGCCTTTACATCTCAGAAAGGTTTCTACAGATTACAGTGGTGTTTTTCTTATACATCACAGGCACCAAGGTCACTCCACTATTATTTTTTATAAAATGGCAGAAGAAGAGCGTGTCTTCGCACTGCTCAACAGTGAGCATGCATGAGAGAACGGGCTTTTGATGGATGAATGGTAGGCCTAAATATTTTCTCTCTTTTATCCTTATCAAACATTTGCTGGTATTTCACCACATATCTCATGATTATATCATCCGCCCACGGCAACTGGAACAACTTAACTAGTATCTGCTCAGTGCTCAGGCATATTTTAATGTTTCTCACTAAAACGAAAACGTTCAAAGGCTTTGTATCATTTCTAAAATTATTATAAGTGGACTATAACACAATTAATGCAGTGATATGTAAAATACTCCTCACAATACCCTGGATTTTTTCCTCACAGAAAAATTGTGCCATATCTACAGGTTTATATGCTGTTATATCTGTAGAATCATTCATTCATTTTCCACATACATTTTTTTCTCTTCAGGGTCACAGGGGCTGAAGCCTATTACTTTTAAAGCAATGGCCTAATATCCCCATGTGGATAAGTATCTATCCAAACAAATAACCTATCTGGAAAAAGTTTGGTTATGCATATGGATGGCTCATCATGTGATATTGATGCTGTTTCAGTTTTTTTTAATTCCATTTCTTGCCACTTCCAACATTAAAGACTTGAAACTTGACTTGCAAAAAATGACTTGTGAGCATCTCTGCTTTTTAGTTCATACTTTAACTTATACGTAGCCAATGATTTATATATTACATAAAGAGACTTGCTCCTTTTGCTATTTGACTTGATGATTTGTGATGATACTAAAAAAATTATAAAATGTGCTGTTCTCGCATGCCTCTACGGTGAACGGATAATACAAAAACTTGATGAAATGAAGTAAATTCATATCAAAACATCCTTTTACAAGCTCTCACACACTTTAATAGACTCTATCAAAATGTAAGCACAACTACAAGCCAAGTATTATTTTCTGTGGGCCTATAAGGCAAGAATACTTAATTATACTTTTCTTAAGGATATCTTGATCAAAAGATTAAGTAAGTAGGCCTTTAAGCCAAATATACATAGACTTGTCAGTATAAACCAAGTATACTTTGTTAAGTATATCTCTGATAAATACATAAAAAGTTAACTGAAAGTATACTCTCTTATTTTAAGTTCAAAAGAAGTATACCAATAGCACACTTGAATAACTTCTTGATGGACAAAATCGTATTTATAGTGATTTTTTATTTAACTTAGAGAAAGAAGATAAATACAAGCCAAAATTTTGAAAAACTAAAATTTGTCCACAATCTCTGCTGTTTTGAAGAAACACCCAGATTCCTCAAAGACTCTTTTATTCTGGGATGAAAAATATTATGTCTATTGGACAATTAAATTGATTCTTTTTTTTCTTTTTTCTTTTTTAAAATGTCTTTATTGGTGTTTTTGTTATACAAACATCAGCATTATTATGCAATATATTCAATACAGGATTTACTTTAACAAACATAACATACCCCACACACCCACCCCTTCTCTCTTAACTTCTCCCTTTCTTACAGGGCCAAAATCAATATAAAGCTTCACAGTATCAATCATACAATTAAACAGTTTAATGGCACCTCTAACAAAATAAAGATACACATAAAGAGAAAATAAATATATAGAAAATAAATAATAAATAAAATAAAAAGTTTTAAAAAACAAGACTCCATTCCCTTCTGAGGGTCTAATAAAATAGATTCTTTACTTATTTCCCCACGTTGAGACTGTTCTTCATTAAACCGGAAATGACGTATCCTCTTGCTTGTTTTGTACAAAATAGAAACAAAAATATTAACTTGTTATAATATATACGAAAATATAAAATAGTGGGAAAATAAGTTGTATATAGATAAATCATAAATAAAATAATAAAATAAAAATAAAATAAAAATTCTGGTAATCGGTGGGATCGGAGCAGAGAGACATCACTTCCAGTAGCTGGGTCACCGTCTGGAGTGTAGCATCTACCTGGCATCCTGCCAGCACTTGGCCGGGGAGTTTTAAAATGTCTGAAAGCAGCGGTGAGTTTGTCTTGTATTTTTTTTTTTAGATAAATGCTTATTCTGTGACTCAAATAAAAAAATTGACTTCGGGCAGGTGGGTCAAAACGTTGAACCCTAGCTAGCTAAACATGTAACATCGATGGTTAGCTAGCCTACATGTTGCTAACAGCAACCGTATGACGGCTTTAAACGCACATGACGGTTGGGTGCTTGTATTTCCCAGTTTTACAGTCATTTTAATGCTAATATGTGTTCATTTTACAGTTGAATGTGGACAGTAATGTTTGAAGGAAAAGAAGGACTGTCATTAGATGGAAGATTCCTATTCAAGGTCAAGGTTTCAAGGTAATGTTAATGACTGTTAATGACTAATTGCTTTTCCCCATGTTATCCATGTATCTGTTTTTATGTTTTTTATTTTTTCCCACTCACGATGTTGTTTGGTTACGATTGCCCAGAAGTCTTTATAAATATTTAAATCAATATCCTCCTCACAGACAATAACCATACACTTCCACGCAACACACACACACACACACACACTTGTCTTTTTTGATATATTTACTGTATTGTTATTGTTGTTATTATATATCTTGTCCTAATTGTTTGTTATCACTATTATGTAGTCATATTATTTCTTTATATTAATCTTGTCTCTAGGTGGAGGCTTCAGATAAGCACAGTGGGTTTTTTGCCTCTTCCTGCACTTTATATTATTCATTTATTTTTTTGTTATGTTGTATAGTCTTAAATTGTGCAAAACAAATAAACAAATAAACTGTAAGGTTAATCATCTTCACATTAATGACATTGAACTTTTACTTCATTTGACTGTATCTGAGGTGCATTGTAATGTTACCTTTTTATTCCCTGTATAGTATGCCTACATGATTACTGAGAGCATTGTGTCTATATTATGTAAATATGGTGACAAATGTAATGTTATATATTTGTATTTAACTATATGAATTTTGCATTTCTTTTTTTTGGAAAATTATTTTTATTCCTTTTTTTTCCAAACATAGCATAACAAACATAACAAAGAATAACACCGGTGCCATAATACAAAAAATTATAAAAAATTATATCTTACATTTAACATTTAATATGTACATACATAAATACACACATACACATCACCTCCCACTCCGAAACAGAGACAGGTCCAGCCTTCTTCCCACCCCTAGAGGTAAAGTTACAGAAAAAATAACGTAAAAATTATTTTTAAAATAATTTAATTAGTTAGTTAGAATTAAACGTAATAAGTAATACAGTAGTATGGTTCATGGTGGTAAAATAGAAACCTTAAATAAATAAATTCATTAATGAATTAAATAAATGTAGAGAAAAAAATAATTGAATTTTGCATTTCAAAAGATTGTATAGCAATCATGATGTAAGCACACATGATCAGCAGACAATAGTAGTGAATAGTCGACAGTGTTGTTGAAAAGTGGAGTTAATTTGAGCTTATATTTGACAGGCTTTGGTGTTCATTGCTAAAGATGAGGTTAGGAGGTCAAACATGAATTTCAAGGTACAATCAGGGCTGCATGAAAATGATAATCATGATTATCTTTGATCAATATTGATATCACGATTATTTATCATGATTATTCATTGATTTTTAGCAACAACAGATTTTTTATTGCACTTTCATATTAAAATAAGCAGAGCACTGCTTTCACTTCCATGCAGTGCTACATTCTTGCTAATGTGCAAATTAGGGCTGCACAATGTTGGAAAAAACTCATTGCAATATGTTTTTCATCTATATATATTGCAATATGAAAAAATACAGGAATATTCACCCTATACCCTTTTGTGAGCTACATTTTAAAGTTCAATCTGGTGCACTTTGAGAGCAAAATTAGCAACATTAAGAGCTAGATTAACAATTTTATGTTCTCAATTAAATCATAAACACATTGGTTGTATAGATAATATCTATACCCAAAAGTGAAGCCAAAACATCTCGATCGCCAGCTGGTGGCTAGCTGTTGGTTTAGGAAGTGATTGATTTGATATGCAGCAGAGTTTTCTATGAGCAGAACGCGCATTTTAAACTTCAATATCTCAGGCGATCATGTTCATTTAATTGTGGGAAGCCCAAATCATGATCACGATTAATATTCGATTAATTGTGCAGCCGTAGGTACAATAATGTTATGTTTCCTCTCACCTAAAACCACAGCACTACAACTCAGACCTGCAGCAGTAAAGGACGGATGTGAAAGCTCCCCGTATAGACGTCTGTGGCCGTTACTTTTGAGGTAAGAGATCCCATGCTGCATCCTACACAACATAGCTGTGATGTTGCATTAGATTACAGGCAGACTTTGAAATTGGAAGTGAGGATTTTTTACCTGCGCGTTCACGTCACCAAAGCAGGAGAACTACTAACAAGCATTAGAAACCTAAGAAGAGCAAATTTGACTCATTGAAAAGTACTCTGAGGAAGGAAAGGAAAGGATACAGAAGGTAAGATTTAGTGTTATCATAGAAGGTCCTGGTCCATAATAACCTTTCAGCATATTGTAATTCAAGTGTTCTGAGAGAAAACTAGACTTCTGCACCTGCTCATGGCTCTGTTTTCAGGCTTTAAAAGATATAGCCCGTGATGGGAGGCAGCTGTAAATTACTCACAAACTCTTACCAAACGGTCAAACTAGGCAGCCCTGATCATATATGAATCAATATTCTGTTACTGTAATGCCTATTTCTCTCCTCAACTGTTTTCAGAAACATCTTGTAGTGTACTGTTTAGCTGTAAAATGAGAAAGTTTGCTCCGGCTGGTGGGCGGTGCTTGGTGTTTCCTCAACTGATCTCATCTTTCTCATTTTACAGCTAAACAGCACACTAAAAGTGTCTGAAAAAAAATCTGAAAACATTTGAGGCGAGATTACTTGTCTCATGCACTATTGTCAGGATATAGTTACCGTTTTATAAAAATAACTTTTTTTTAATAATATTTGCCCTATTTCTACCCACTGCTGCTTTAAACTATATATGTATGTTTTTTTTAATAGTATCCAGCATTTTTAGATAGTTTACGGTAGAGGGTCAGGAAACATGTTGTGATGCCTAATGCCTAGTTTCTTAGCTCCTTATTATAAGTACCATTATCAACATTTTATAAGACACTATGTTACCTTACAGTCGGCCGAATGTTTGCAGTATTAGATCACATGCAGTAGGCTGTTCAAAAACATTGAGCCAGACTGCACATCTGATTATCATTATCATGAAACACAGTTTCCATGAATGGAATTGAGATGTATAGGCATGGAGTTGTATGTTAAGTTGAATTTTTTTAACAAAAAACAAGGTAGATGTGTATCCTGACTGCTATAGAGGTAGAGCAAAATGTGTTTCACACATACAAATAACAGCGACATGGCAAATATATTTTGTTATTTCAACATAAGTTCATAATGACACCCGACACAATGTTATTTTGAAAAGATGTCAAAGATCAGACTGGATTTAAGGGAGTGTATTTGGCAGAGATGCAAGAGTGCAAAACATGTCACTAATGCGTTAGATTTAAGGATGTTAGGTCCATTCATTGTAGAGGATAACAACAGATGGTTTTACTTGAAGGGGAAATCCTGTAGGGTTTATTTTTCCGTGGCTTTTGCTTGTTCGATAATATTCTCGTGGTTAGTGTTTATTATGCAGATACACGCATGTCCGAACCAGCAGGGTGTTCCAGTTAGATTATGAGAAGTTCCTCCAAAAGAGATGATTCTGTCAATAATAATGGAAAGATATTCTGACAGAATGTGGCAAACATTGCCTCCATATGAGAGTGATTTCCTGCTTATGTTCAAAGTCAACAACGTCAGAAAGGAAAAATGCACCGAAAAGTCAATGAAGCATGTTTTCCCTTTATTTTGGTGGACTCTAGATTGATAGAAACATGTCAAATTATGTCCTCTGATTTTAAGCAGGTAAGACAAACCTTATGACATAACATTACTTTCTTCATTAAATGCACTGATTTCGTTGGAATCAAGCTCGTGAGAAACAGAAAACAGTGTCGGATGACAACATTGTTTGGAACTGCTCTTGTCTGTGCTTACATTTACCTCATTGTTACCACAGAATATTCGATAAAATGTGATGTGTATGACACGTCCAAGAGCCTATGTCCGGAACAGACGTTTAGTTACGTTACAGTTGGCATGCATTAACAGCGGTGCTACAACCCTATTTTTGTTCTAATCTTTGTTCCAGCTGATTTCAACCTGTATTAATACACTATAACTCTTTATTTTCCAGCAATTTCAAAACAAAAATTCCATGTTTGTGTATTATGGGAAAGCTAAAACATTGATGATGATATGCAGCATGTGTGAAATTGCTCCAGCATTTGGCCTGCACAATAAGTCAACAAAACTAAAACTTGGAAAAAGTCAGCGAAGAGGGATTTAAGCTCTCTATGGCTGAAGTTAGGTAAATGATCACTCCAGATCTTAGTCCTGGAAGCTGCATTTAATTTGTAATATATGTTTCCAAATTGAAATATTGGGGGAAAAGATTATACCCAAAGGTTAGCAGCTGTTTAGTCTTCACGGATTGTCCATATTCCCAAGGCATAATGAATTGTGGCACCCACCAAGCCATGTTTTCATTCACAGTAATTTACTGAAGTCACTGTTAAACTCATCCGACTGACGCCTTGACCTGTGGCTCCAAAAAGACCTTCTTCTATGTTCAGATAATGTGAAGATGGCTTGCTTTCCTCACTTCCATTTTTCTTCTCGTGCACTGATTCGTTTAAGCTCAATCAGAGTGATTTCTGTCACTGATGGGCGCCACCGCCGATTCAACATGCAGAATTGGCCTAAAAACCTCCAACACGGACTAGAGCCGATGGTGTGGGATGCACCGAAAAAACTAGGCCGACGGACGCTCACCGACGGCCCCAAACTGTCCGACAGCTGACCTTCGGCTTGGTGTGTCAAGGCCTTTAAAACGGACTAATATGTTGGCTTGTGAAAGCGCCATTATTCTTCCTGAAACCAGATTAGATTATAAATAACAGCTAACCAGAGTGGTTATCCAGAAACTCACACCAGCCAGGGAATGTTCTGTATGTTGAACCATTCTGTTCTCACTTTAGCAGTCATCAAAACAGCTAATAGGGTCCGTGTAGTGTGGCAGGGGACTCATGTTGTGCTGTAATACTATCTAGCTGTAATCCTACCAAGTCTTTCCACAACTGCAATCATGAACGCAATGTTGCAGTCCGGTTTGTCAACACATAACATTCTTTAGCAATACTGTTGCTGGATGTTATTTGACTGTGTATTGGGCATTAGGCTCTGCCAATCCAGCTTTGATGTCGCCAATGCAATTTCAACATCTGAAAGGCCAAACACACTCAAAAAACAGATGTAATCATTTGGTGCAGTTTGTGCCAACATGACCTTGAAATTAAGGATTGATTCAGGCTTTTGAATTTTGATGCTACCCAGATGTGAATCATTTTTGTTTCAACAGCGCCTTAGTGCTCACTAGAAAACCCAGTTTGACATGAGCGTGTTTGTCTGTTTTTTTCATAAACATGATTAATGTTTTTTTTGCGTGGGGTGTCACACGAAAAGGTTAGATTAGCTATTGTTATTGGTATCACCATTTATTTTCTATATCTAGATGTGTCCAGCAGACACACTGATTTGTATTCAGCTGATTAATGTATTGTAAACATTTAGATCTTTTTATAATTTGTTTTATTTACGGTTTTACATATATTTAATCCACATTAGCTCGTTTTCATGGTTGAGATGTAGTCCAAGCATAGTCAGAATACAGTCAGTGAATGGCATGTTGTACTGCAGATTGATTACCGTTTCATATTTTCTAGATGGCATGCAGTAAGTTCTTTACTGCCAACTCAAAGAGCATTAATCTACAGGCACTTCACTAGACACCTTGTTTCTATTTTGTCTTTTCGTTTTGATTTTGGTTCGTCTGTCAGATACTTAAAGAGGAAGTCTCCATCTAAAGTGTGTAAACACAATTTAGACTTGTGTGGAAAGGTTAATTGTTTCCTCTTCAATCGATAACCTGAGGCACAAGAGTTCAAATACCTTTTGTCATGCATTTGGGAGTTTAAAATTGATGGTAAACTGATGATGAGCTGTGTAATTGAAATGTACACTTAGAGCAACATCTCATTTAATTCCTCCCGCAACACTAGCACAGCTGAACCAACAACCAGAGGCCTCGACAAACCGTCGGGAGGATCATCAATTTATTTAGCAGAAAAGCAGTCGCACCTTACCTATCAAAGCAGTAGCTGATGGACTGTATGACCCCTTCACACTTCATATGGAGTTATACTTTTCTTAGGGTTGTTATTCAGGGAAAAATAAAAACAATGACAAAAATGTGACACCACTGGTGATTTATAGCAAAAAAGTGAAACAAGCACATATTTTGTATAGTCCCATTGTGCATTTATGACAGTGACATATAACATGGAAGTTTATTTGAATGTGATCTCATATTTCTGGCTCTCCAGTTCATCAGCTGCATTAATGTTATCCCTGGAAAATACATTAGGTTGCCTGCTTGACAAAAGTTAACATTATTTAAAATAAGCACCTGAAACATTACATAGTGGAGTTCACATTATATACATACACTGTTGGAACAATCTTTTCAAAAATTCAAGAGAATTATCATCTAAAGCTGTTAGCTATACTGTATGTGTGGTTCTACTGCTATGTCGAAAAAATGCCATACCTTTGGCACTCCGCACTCAACACATTTCCCTCACCATGGATGAGGCTTTGCTGTTTTTGCAGGCAGAACGGCACTCCTTTGCTGGGAACCGGTTGAGGATCGTAAAAGTTTCACTTTGGGGGAATTACGTGACCAGGCATTATCAATCCACTTGATGAGGGCGGCTTCAGCCACAGGTGCTTTCCCCGTGCGCATTCGTTTTTCATTCATTTTCCCGTCATGATATCAATCAGCAGACATTCTTGAGGCAAAGTCTCAAAGGAGTAAAGTATAAAACAAAACAAAATTAACAATTAACATTAGTCTAACGTAGTTTTAAAATGTTTTCCCATATGTTTTCATGTATGAAAAGACCCCAAATGAACACCGTAAGCGAACTACTTGATTACTATAAGCAAATTATTTAAACACTATTTGTACAGGAATGATTCTGTCCCAAGGTTTTTGATCATTATAAGCAGTTGATCACTTTAACCGTGATCACTATAAGCAGTTTCCACTGTATTTTAAATTCAGTTAGAGTAGTTTTGAAAGATTGGATAAGATAATAAGGTTGGATGTCTTTACTAGTTTACATGTGACGCTACCGCATCCTGTTATTGAAAGTAGTAGGTAGCCTTCATTTCAAATAACTAACTTCAATCTTCACACATAGTACAGTTTCAGTGGAATGTAACACTGATAAATGCCACATAGTTTGCAGTTGTCTCATCCATAAGATTACCATTGAGACAATGTAAATGATGAACTGTTTCTGCCTAAAAGCACATTTAATCCATTATTGAATTTATGTTGTGTAATATTCCCTGACATCCTCTGAAACATTTCAAACAGTAGGCTTTGTGCGTGCCTCCCACCTAGCCAGTACCTGGTTTCTGATGTCTTAATGGTGACTCAAGAGTTGTGGCATGAACAGAACCTGAGAGATTTCCATCTGATGATGTAAAGACAGAAAACAGGTGGCAAAAATTAGACTGCAAGCTTTCCGTGTGTACTGTTGTTTCCCACTCTGTTCACTGTGTTGACAGAGCTTTCACAGATTCTTACCTCCAGCGTCAGGCATCACATTGACAAAACACGGCACCATTTTCTCTCAAGTAGTGATTCTGTAATCAGGTAGAATGGTTTTACAGACTCAATAATTGACCCTTTGCTAAGTCCCGCCCCTTGAACGCAGAGTGGCCAATCATAGCGTAGCATCAGCCAGCTTCGACCAGGGTCCAACAACTATCTGGCTCTGCTCCATAGACTCTCATGCAATCATTTCAGATTTCAGAGAAGGTTGGAAGGAGATATACACTTCTAAAATGTTACGTTTCTACGTAAAAACATGTGGAGCTAACATTAGCAGATAATGTTAATTATTATTAACTAGCGTTAGCACTATATTACGCAAGCTACAGAAGGTATACTGAATATATACACATGCTGCTTTTGCTTTTTAATCATAGCAAGTTAACAGTGAATAACGACCTACCCAGCTTTACAGGAACAGTGTTATTCCTTAATTTCATTGTCTTCTATCTCGATTGCCAGGTGATGGTGGTTCACTTTTACACTGTGATCTGTAAGCTTTGGCTTCTATCTTTATCTTTTTAACCTGTTTTTGCTGCTGAATCAGTTTGACATCCTGGATATGTCCTTCAAACGCATAGTGTAAACCCTTCTGTCTGCTATGCAGGGAGTGCAGTTAAGTTAATGACAGTGTGGGCGCTATGGTAGCTCTGACAGCTTGACGGAGTAGCAGCATGGGGTGGCGCTTAGCGAAGGGTCAATTTAATCTCATTAGTTATACCCAAATGAATACATGAACTCAATGCCTTGAATGCTTGTAAACTATACACTTACAGTGCAGTCAGAAAGTATGAAGAAAGTTGCAGTTTTTTTTGTCATTTTCAAATAAAAAATGACTTGAAATGAAAGTGACGAGGTTATGGTGCTGACTCTTAGCTTTAATTTGAGTGTGTGCATCCACATCAGATCATCTATGTAGAAACTGTAACCCATTTGATACATGGTCCCCCAATTTTACGAGACAGAAAAAAAATTACAAAAGTTAACATAAACTTAAACTTATCATATATTTAATATTTGGTTGACTGTGATTCATAGATACAGTATCAATGGACACTTGGTATCTACTCTAGAAATGCTTTTCCAGCAGCCACATTTCCTTCTTCTTGTTTCGTTCTGTCTGGTCTTAAGCAAGTTAGATTCAAGTTGGATTTGTTGTCCACTCAGTGGTGGTGAAGGGGGTGGAATCGCATGAAGAAGTTGATGTCAATGCGTTCCCTCTATATGGATGTGATCACCCTCAAATACTCTTAAGTATGCATGATAAAGCACAAGACAAAGACATTCCCCTACTCTTCCCATGATATACACTTACAAAATAATCTTCTCAATATATTTTCCAACTAGTGAAATATCCCATGTCTTCCTTAAATGTTGTTTCAGATGTTTGGCAATGTATGCTTTTATATTGTAGACATCTTTTTAGGCATACAGTTACAATTTGTCTGCATTAGTGTGAATTTGCAAATTCCTAGGGTAAGCTACTCTGCCAGCATGGTGACAGACGGGATACACTGCAGCACAGCTCAAAGCTTATCGCGTTATTGTTTTTATTGTGTTTAGCTTTCCCAGGATTGCTTAAATCTTTTAAGAGTGATTTATTAACTTTTCAACTAGAGGTCATGTGAAATTACTTGCAGCCTGCCACCTTATGCTTCTTGCCTCATTCATCTATAGTGAAGCCAAGTGGTTTTATATGATAATCATATACAGTGAACATAGAATGATGTAGAACTTACAACAATTACTTCATATATACAGTATATTCTGAATACGACTCATGGCATATCTCACGATGGTAAACATATCAGGAATCTCTTTCAACTGACCAGTGGTCTCTTTGGATATTTCAGAAATTTAATTGAATAAATCTGTGTGGCAGTTTGTTTAAAATTACAGCCATTCATTTGTTATACAAGTCAGATTCAGTGATAATGATAACTTGCCAGACCTAATACCCAGACAAAAAAGCATCCACCTAAAGAAATACTGGATAATGCTAGTGGCCATATTACAATATCCAACGTGATCTCATGGGAAGGTGTATAAATAGCACGCCACTTTTAAAAACATTTTGTGTGTCATGTCAGGTGTTCTAAACTTTTCGTGTGTCATTTAACGCCGTTCTCTTTCCCAACTAGTCACATACGGACACACTGTTGCAGTTTTAAACACGTGGTTAACATTGTGAATTCAAACAAAACTACTTGGTTAAGTTAAGGTAACAAAACTACTTTGTTAGGTTCAGGCAAAGATCATGGTTTGGGCTACAATAAGGACGTTTGCAAATGGTAAATAGACTTGCATTTATATAGCGCTTTTCTAGTCTTCTGACCACTCAAAGCGCTTTACACTACATGTCAGCATTCACCCATTCACACACACATTTCCCCACCGATGGCACAGCCTTCGGGAGCAATTTGGGGTTAAGCGTCTTGCTCAGGGACACTCCGACATGTGACCGGAGGAGCTGGGGATAGTACCAGCAACCTTACGATTAGTGGACGACCTGCTCTACTTCTGAGCCACAGCCGCTCATGTTTGTCATGTTACATAACGTTTGTTACGTACGTTTGTTACGTAAATTAAGCTACGCACATAAGTTAAGTAGTCAACGTAAATAAGTCAACGGCCGGTTTCACACGGGACATGGACAGCGGTCTCCTGCGTGAAAGTCATGTGTTTGTTTGACCCACCCATCCACCCAGACCTCCTCCTCTCTGATGATCTCTCCTGATCCACCAACACCAGTAGTCAAGCAGCGACTCCACTTCTTGAGGATCCTCAGGAAATCCAGCCTGCAGGAGAAGCTGTTGGTGTCCTTCTACTGCTTCTCCATCGAGAGTGTGCTGGCGTACTGTATCACTGCGTGGTATGGCAGCTGCTCAGCCGCAGACAGGAGAGCCCTTCAGAGGGTCATCAACACGTCCCTCTCTGGAGGACTTATTCAGCCTTCGCTGCCTCACTAGAGCAGCCAACATAATATAAGACCCATCCCATCCCAGACACCATCTGTTTGACCCGTTGCCCTCTGGCAGACGCTTCAGGTCCATCGAATCACGGGCAGACAGACTCAAAAACAGCTTCTATCCCAGAGCCATACGAGAATTGGACACAGTCAAACACTATGATTGACTACACCGACTATCAGCACTAATACTTACAGTTACAGCTACATTCCAACTGCAGTCCAACCTTTGTATGTATTACTTGTATATAGAGCCAATACAACTCAGAAAAGGTGCAATATCCAGAAGTACAATATCTTACTTTTTTAGGTCACATATATTTTAATTTTTTTACTCTTTATTTTTATTAGCTATATGCTATGATATATGTGTATGCACCGTCAGGATTGCTACTTAATTTCGTTGTACTTTGTGCAGTGACAATAAAGGAATTCTATTTTCCTTACGTGGCTCGCTGCGTCTATTGGTGGTTCGCTGAGCGTCTATTGCTGCGGTGTGAAATGATACGCAAAAATCAAAAAATGCGTAGCGATAGCACGCAAAATGAATTAAGAGATTGGCGTCTTATTCATACGCCATTTGGTGAGACCTGGCTGCAAAAACAATTAATGTCTTTGACCAATTTTGGTTTTTGGAACTATTGGTCCTATTCAGACATTTTTTATTTTTTTTATTTTCAGGGATTAATATTTGTCTGTTTGACAACGGATCAGTTTTACACAATTGAATTGCTTTAATATTCAGCTTTATACACTTATTTCACGTTTCGGGTGAACCTCAAACACCGTCTTGTATTTACTGTAATTTACAAGATTTATACCATCTTTTATTTTGGGTTGTAAAACCGTATAAAGACATGATAGGAACTATTTCACTTGTTTAAGTCTTTCTTCTTTACTTGACTAAAAATATGGTAGATGTAATCTCACATTTTAACATGAAATCCTTGGGAACGATGACCGTTCTACAGTATATTTCTTGTTATTTGCCCTTTTATTTTACTTGTGCACCTCACAACTGAATAAAACCCGCTTTATGTTATTTTATTAATTATGGTTTGAATCAATATAATATGAACAATGTTTTCCTTGATTTGTTTTGTTACAGCTGTCTTGTCTGCTGGAGATTCATCATGGAAAATAGATTAAAAAAAACTCTTCAAGTACCATACCACATCAGCCCATTACGAGTTGTTATCACATACAGACATGTGCATGCAGATAACTAATCTCAATTCCAAAAAACATGTTGTAGTCCAAATAATTTGATTCGCCAAGACTAGGTTCCCTTTGAAATTTATAAGTCTAGCCGTTGCTAAGAAAGCATGACATTGAAAACAAAATACATCACCTCTGTGGCCGTCTCATGCTCCAAGTTAGCAGCATGACAGCACTGTCTTACATTCTTGGTCTGCTAGTGTTTGTCCCTGACAAAAAAAACATCCACTGTTACTGGTCTCTGGCCGTGTCTTATGTTGAGTTATTTTATTACATCCATCTCTGTGCTGTATTGGGCCCAGCTTATTATTTGTATAAAATAAGCCGTTTCATATGTTTTCTCTTGAGCTCTGGGCTCCTATTAAATATTTAGATTGAACATATGAACAAGCCAATGATTGACGAGCGATATGATGGTCTGGCTGGTCAGGGCTGCTATACTTTACAGTTGCTGTTTCATTACTAGAAATTGATTGATTTCATTGTAAATGTCCATTATCGGACATGGTTTTCTTATATTTCCTTGAGAAACGTTATGGACACAACCACACTGATAGTTTTGCATTCCTTTATAAAGGTTGATAGTTTTGGTGGATGTCATATTTTGATTTTTGAAACTAGAACCACATTGTTAGTTATGCAAGAAACAAAACCGTACAGTAACTCCTTTGGGTAGGTGTTGCCCCAGCAACAAGCTTTTGTGCTCCAAAACATACAATTCTGCTCCATGTTTAACTTTTTGTTACAAAGGTTGTGTTCTTTTTTGTCCACTCTCCATCTTACACTGAATCACCAAGTCATAAATTATGATTGAATAACCTATGGTGTTTACACCCTCTTTCGCGCTATTGCAATTTCATCACTCCGACAATTTACACTTTTTAAACTGAACCAAATGTTGGGACGCTAGCTCTGTGACAGTCATCCAAAGGACATGCATTTAGCTCTATTTCTGTAACTACAAGTGGCAAAAATCCCAAATCTTTGTTATATGTTAAAAAATAATGCACCCATTCGCCCTCAAAAACGCCTCACAAACATACAAGAAATAATGTCGTATTTTTGCAGATGTGACCAGACACTTGATTGTGAATCAGGAGCTCTCATCAGACCTTTCACCTCCATGCCAGCAATTTGATCTAACAAAGGGTCCAATAGGTGTGTACAGTGCCATGCCATAGTTACACCAAAAGCATTTTTGTGTTATTTTCCTGGCA
Organism: Adelosebastes latens; assembly: GCA_916700685.1. NCBI lineage: Eukaryota > Metazoa > Chordata > Actinopteri > Perciformes > Sebastidae > Adelosebastes > Adelosebastes latens. The sequence goes on from CAKAKR010033852.1 coordinate 41,843, forward strand.
AGGTCTGTGGAAAATGTCTGTTCTGGGCTTTTACTGCTTTCTTTCAGGAACATAGTTTGTTCTGCCTGTCAATAATTTTGACAAGAGTCATTCTACTCTGATGATTTATGAAGCAGCGACACAAAATCTTGACAAAGTAATTCTCATCTTTATTTTTTATTTTTTTGTGTCCACATTTTGACACAATGTGTTATTGAGCTTTGATTTGATAACACATTGACATTTGATATCACATCTCTGAGGTTATTTTGGCCAGCTGTAGTGTACTTTACTCTGTGATTAATGAGTTTATAGTGAAGTCACACTGTGGCAGACATGATGTAGAGTGACTTGGAATTTCCAGTTATGTTTTAATATATTTTCAGGCTAGTTCAGTATCCGACCACATGAGTAATTAGCAGTCTTCGCTTTTTACAACGTGCACACACAGTATATCATGAAACTCTATGGCATGTTAACATCTATGGCATTTTAATAGATTTCTTATGATCGTATTAGCAAAAAAAAAAACCAAGCAGTTTATGGTAGACAGCTTGTATTTTTCCTTTGCTATAAATACTGGCAGGTGAGCCAACAGGCTGTTATAAGGGTTTGCACTGATCATGCACCATGTGCAGTCATCTGTCAGCCAACAATCCTTCACTCTGTCAAGCTTTCACGGCCTCCCAGAGCTGAGCAGTCTTGACAGATCAAACCGCAGAAGCTAAGGGCACTGATTAGAAGAGACGAAAAGCACTCAAACTGCACCAGTGATAACATGGTATGGGTATGGGAGACAGCATGGCAGGAACAGCAGAGCAAGCCGAAACAATTCAAAAAGTCAATGAGCCTGACAAAGTGGGCCATAACAGTAGAACGTAACCCATATTTAGAGTCCTTTATGAACCTGTTCACCGAAAGTAGAGATACTGTTAAACTTGTAACTTTTCCGAGGAAACTGGCAGATAGGAACCCATAAGCACGGCACTGAGACAGGCATTAGAGTTGGGCCAGTGTAAACATTTTCAAACCTGTTTGATATTAAGCCACAACACTGGACCGGTATACCGAATTTTACCACTAGGTGTCGCACCTGACTCTGTAGCCGCTTGCCACAAAATGAGAGTAGCTGGTCCACCTTAACAGCCCACCTTAAGTGAACCTGGGTCAAAGTTGTCGCTAGCTTCGGGGCTAACCCCCTTCACTTTAATCAGCAGGTGGCAAGCAAAACACAGGAACTTGGCTTCGGTCTTGAGGAGTTGTAGCATTTATTCACCGACAGTCTAAACTGTACACACACTGCACTGCTACGTTCACAGCTATAACATTAATACTAACTTCATTCCCCGTCACACGTTCGCTCCCTCCCTCTCTCGCTCCCTCTCGCTCTTGATGGCACACTCGCTAATGTTACGGGCCACTGGGCTTGCAATATACTGGCTGACGGAAATCCGTCTTGTCTTGTCACCCCAAAAAACACATGAACTTTCTAGTAAACAAACACAACGTGCACCGTGCTCCCCTAACCCCCTCCCACCTATAAAATAAAAAACGGTGTTAGCTCGTACACCGACCCAGCTCTAACAGGCAATGTAACTGTTAAAGTTCAGTTTACTTAGTCAGGCAGGCAAAGGTCAGATACCAGGAAATCAGTCAATCAGGCAAACAAATTCGACAAGGGGCAGGTAGTAGAGGCAAGGTCTTGGATCAAACACAGGCAGGTCTGGCAGAACATGAACATGAAACGCTGGAAAGTTTGGCAGCAAAACACTAGACAATCTGTCAAATGGCAAGTGAACCTGGGCTGGTATATATACTGAGGGGTGTTGAGGGAATGAGCTGCAGGTGAGGAAATGGCTGGGAGGGACGTAGGGCCTCATTTATAAACATTGCGTAGGCACAACAGAAGGTGTATGCCATTTTCTAAGCAAACTTTGGGAAGGTGTGTCTACTTCACGATAAATCTTACCCATGCGTATGCACATAAACTGGAGAAATGAGAAACTACGACTCGATGGCAGAAACTCAAGAAACTGTATCAAATTGATACGATTGTATATAATAAATCAAAATATTACCTCTGTCGTATTATACATATTTTTTACAGTTTAAAGGTCCCATATTATGCTCATTTTCATGTTCATTAACTTTCACAGTTCATTTCATTGTTGCATGTTTTAGTGCAGATTATGAGTTTCATTTGTTATCAGCCATTTTCGTCCAAGGTCCAAGGCACTCTTCTGGTAAAAAAGTCTTTAATCAGATGGCTATTTTATCGTGAAATACTAAAAACATAGACAATGCTGGTACAAGATAGAGCTGGGTAACAGCACAGATTTTTCTTCTTTTTTGAACTTTTGTGTTCCCTACCAAAGAGCACCTTGTGTACGCCATTTTGTGTTCGGTCTCTTAGCTAGGCTGTTCTTGAAATGGAGAAGTAAAGTCTGGACATGGATGGTTTCGTTGAATTTATTTACAAGTGAAGTTCCAGGGGCTCTGGTTTCCTGCCTTAGTCCAATGATATAAATATCAGGTGGACTGGAAATTCATAATTACCCAGAGGTATTGTGTCTGTCTACAGTATCTCTGTTTGTGCTGTGGTGGACTCGTGACCTGTTTGAGGTATTTCCATGTCTTCTGCTTAGTGAGACACTATAGGCAGAGAAAAAGGTCATCCAGTATTACAAATATCAGCGTCCATTGATTATATTTTAAATATATTTTGTGAGCACTGCATATTAATTTTCCTCCGTACCAGGCTCATTACATTGGGAGGAATCCTCAGTCATCTTCAGTGTACAAAAAAATCTTTTTGATTGTTAATTTCTTGATAGTTAATTTCTTTTAAACAGTTATCCAGTTGCAGTCTTTTATTGCATGCAATGAGAGTCTTGTGAATTTAAGGTTTATTTCACAACATAGCAGAGAAGATTTAATTTTATCCATAATATGTCTGTCAGACAGTATTTGTTGAGAGAGGCATTGCCAGGAAATGAGTCAGTTGTGTTCCACCAGTGACTCTGGGAAAAGCTATTAAATGATTTATTGATCCTCTGGTAGATATTAAGTCGGCATAAAATCCCTATGTTGTTATTTCAAAATATGGCACTGTTCAGACAGACAACATGAATAGGTTCCCAGGGAACTATCACCTAAGGATGCACATGATTAACAGAGGTGAATGTTTTATTATCACCAGAGGCAACAAGAAGCAGCGCTTCTTAGTTTGAGTGTTCATCAACGTATATCTTTCTAACCGATCAAGGAATATCCATACAACTTTAAAGATGAAAACAGATGATACAGGAACAACATACATGCACAGAGCCCCAGATTTTTTAAAACAGATTATACATTATGAGTATGGGTGGAAATACTCAGTCATTATCATGGATGTCGTGGTTTACAGATGTGTCTTGACATGAAAAATACAGGTCAGTCAGGAAGAGCTTTGTTTTATCTTATACATATGTTTTGTCGTAAAGTAGTAAATGCACCAATAGGTCTTTTACACCTGATTATACAAACAGCATTGACAGGGTGGCAACTGGGTGACAAATTATTCTGCAAATAAATATTTTAGTGGGGTTACTCCCTACACAATCTGAGATTAAGTTGTACCATTGTAATATTTGACATGCATCAGTGCTCCATGACTTTGTCACAGTGGTCCAGTAGCACATAAAGATTCCCTCCAATATTTTCTTTTACAATCCTCTATAAATTGTGATAATTTGACAGAACGTCATGTAGTCTCTCATGCTCGTCATGGTCATGCAGTTTTCTTCTCTGCAATTACTGGTGCCCATGAAGTTCTAAAGCCTCGTTTATAGCCCCGAATGGACGCGTACACGGACAGCTGCGCACACCATGGGTGAGTAGTAGTTGTCTTCATACTGCCCGCTTGGAGGACGAGTTCCACACACACTATGCTACCACTTATAGCATGTGGCTGAGTCACAACAAATTTCTGGTACGCGGGCATCCACACAGAGCCTACACACTCTGATGATGAAAGTTTTGTCACACGGACCCTTGTGTACTCGCAGATGTGCTAATATAATATACGCTCAACAAAAAGCTGCCATTCTCTGCCTTGCAGGTTTGGCTCTGCTCAGGTAGGAGGGCATGTGCAGTCTGCCATGCTAATGTAAGAGAAGGCCTGAAAGTCCCTGTCCTTGCACAGTAGATAGATTTTACATCTATTTAGTCTCCCCCTGGCTCTCAAAGGTATCTTGTTGCCATGTCATTTGAGGCCCCAATTCCCAAAATGTAAATGGAAAATGGAAAATATATAATATACAACCGTGGAATGAAAAAAAAAAGAGTACTTAAGATTTCACACTGAAATTATTTCAGATTTCTATTAGTAGAAGTTGAATGAATAGCGCACATGAAAATGAATTAAAGTGTCTTGTTCTTTCCAATACCAGTATTGCCACAGATTGTTTTTTAGTTAGTTAGTTAGTTAGTTAGTTAGTTTTCACTGAGGTAAATGATTTCCAAAAGAGCAGTGACTTAAAAAAACAACTTGAGCATTAACTTACATTGAGCCAGTTGCACCTTCTGTTTTAAAGAATGAAACCATAGTAAGTCATAATTATTCATAATAATTCTGTACTTTAGTAGGTGCCAATACTTTCCTAACACTGACCCTTTGCATACTCCCAAACCTTTGAGAATAGCCAGACACAAGCTCCGGCCCAGCAGTCCTCCAGGCCACACAGCACTCGTTAGATTAGATGAAAAGAGCAGGAGCAGCAACCACTGCAGAGGTGCCGTCCTGGCCTGGCTGAAGCTTTACTACAAGTACAGATAATGTTGTTCAAGCTGCGTACCTACTGATGATGGATGATTCAAAAGCTGGTGTCCATTAATATTGCATTCTTGCGGCCTTCTCAGCTTGCTCCTCATTGGCTTAAGGTGATGTCAAGCAGGACTATTGCCAGTTGTCAAAAATCACAGACAGGAATAGCATCCAGCTGGAAAGAGACAGTGATGACAAGAATAATCACATCTTCACTGAATACCCTCCATCTGCTTATCTGGATATGATTTTGGAAATGACTTAAGTTAGCGTGATGCTACTACAGCATATCTAGCAGTGGTCCTGTTTAATGACGCATCTTGTGGCTCATCTTCCTCATCTAGTTTGAAAGCGCTTTGTTTGTGGAGTCATTGTCTTTTGTGCTGCTTGACAGTGATGTGCTTTCAGATAAGTTAAAAGTCAGCATTCATTTAGACACGTAGGCTGGTCAGGAATTGTAAGAGAATCTCCAAATATGTTTTCACTTTTTTAAAAAGACCATTTGCTCAACTCTCAAGAACATTCTCAACTGATGTAGCAATCTTGATCTATTGAGCCTGTCACATCTTGAATCACAACCGTCTAGGGTAGCATACAGTTTTTATATTTGGTTGAAAACAGTTGAAAACAGTAAAAAATGCAGATGCAGCCTCAGCCAGAAAATATTGTGTATTTACTCAGATTTTCTAACTATAAACTCCCTTTGAGTGCTATGAAGTTTTAAGCCATTTTCTAAAACATGACTTGCGGTAAAAGCGAACACATTCCCAATAAAATATCTGCAAGAGGTCACAAAATACAAGCCTGCGATGCTTTTTAATGCTTTCGTACATTCCTGTACTGAATGAGACTCCTGAAGGATCTGACCTCGATTTAGGGAATTACTTTAATGAAATATGGGGGATAATTATACTGTCTCTTGGCACAATGTACAGCGTTGGAAAAACTAAATTTTTAAAGCAGATGGGGAAAATGTTAGGTCTCAGGTTCAAGTCTCCTATCTTCAGAATTTTGAACAAAACATAGACAGATTTCTTCATTTTTAAAGATAGTTCTGTAGACAATGACAAACCATCGTGACACAATTCACAATAGGCCTTATAATGAATGTTCCTGACCATTTCTACTGCCATTCCCACATCCCTGTATATTATTTTAACCAGCCATGTCAAAGAGATGTACATTTTATAAATCACAACTTATACACGTTAATTACTTTTTTAAAAATGTCTTTAAATCAGACCAAATAAATGCATTTAGGCGGAGTTGGTTCATTTTCCTCTCATCAGTAAACAAACAGAATGTACGCAAGCCTTTCATATTAGATTCAATGTTGTAAATAGGCTACAATTATCAGAACAATACGAACATTCAGGCTCCTTCATGTGGCTCAAAGGTGTACTGCAGATATACATCTGAAATAAAAGACCATGAAAGAAATTCTGCAAATGTATTTGGCAATCCTAATAAAATGTACTGCGACCCACCTGTGGGTCCCGACCCAGTCTCTGGGAATGGCTACTTAATCTGTATTGCTAAAATCAAAGCATATTTAGAATCCTGAAATTGAATTTGCATTTTATTTTGAATTTCTGTAAGATGTATAGAGCTTGCTTCTCTTAGTCAGTCAGTAGCTCCTTATTTCAATTATGATGTTGTTTTTAAGTTCAGCTGTGTAAAACTGTCACTGTGTCCTTTTATTGGACCTAAGTACGTGAAACTTTTGTGTAGCAATAATGTACTGATTTATTTCAAATCACAAACACATTGTTTGTGGGTAACTGAAGTTGGTTACAGCAGCTTTTTAATCACTTGGCCACACTGCCACGCTAATGCAGCAGTTACGGGTGTTAAACAATGTAATGTGTGCCACCTGTTACATGAGTCTATGGTGGTGCTGCTCACAACACATGACCCGACAATAAACTTTTTAGACTATGGAGAAGACTGCGACAACAGACATCAGTTACTTCAAAAAGGAAAAAAACTGGCATATCCTGGGCACATCTTAGTTCACATTTTCCTCTCGTCATTCCCTCCCAGGCGAGCACAGCTGCTGGAAAACAAGAGAACAAGAGGCACTTCAGGAGAACTGGAGTAACAGAGAATGGGGTGTTTTTGTTTCCCTAGTGTCTACATTCTGACCAAGCTGGCAGTGCTTACTTAATTAGCTTGCATACAGAACAATAATGCCAAACCCTTCCTGAGCATGTTCAGTGGACATATCACAGACATTACGCAGTGGTTTTGCCCCATTAAGCATGCATATTTCCATGCCAAGAACCACATCCAGAAATTAACAGGCCAGCTTATAGCTATATGAATGTGAGACAACTGCAACAATGTGCCAAAGGGATTGTCAGGAAAAGGCCTCTACTGTTGAATAGTACATCTGTTTCATGAGGAAATGTTCACTCTTAAGCCTTTTCTTTCACTGCCGCCTCAAGTGAACAGAACAAATGTCTGTCGAAACAGCGGTGCCAGTAAGCGTTGGATGAATTGTGTGCGTGGAAAAGAAATTCATTAGAAAAATTTGCAAACATGGCCTCTCACTACCATTTTGATTATGAGGTACCATAGGTCAGCTTTCATCCAACAAGCTTGCTTCTGTGTTCAAACATAACATACAAGAAAGTTTGTGAAATCAATGGAAAATGTGACTTGGGCACAAAAGGTGAGAAAAGCAGCACTTGCCACAATAAAAAAAAATCAGTAAATCGTAGAAGTAGCCATGTGAAAAGTAATATTGTGATTGATTGGTTTGACATTTGCTTTCATGTCTCATAAGCAGGGCTCGGTTCCCACTCGTCAAGAAGATTTCTTTTATGAAACTACTATTGAAATTTCCATTTCCGAGTACTAGTGCTTGCTAACCTAATCAGGCAATGTCTACACAAGGCATGGGCTTACAGCAGTCGGATGGCCCCACAGAGAGGAGAAATAGAAATCCATGGCCCTTCCCTGCAAGTTCAGTATGGTGTGGTTGTTAGCCTGGCCTTGCCTCCACGTCAAGCGAGCAGCGTGCACCATTTTAGGCATTACCAGAGGAAGAAATGGATGCGAGTGTTGATGATGTGGCATTACTGTTGCTGCTGTTTAATGCACCAAAACATGATTTACTCCTCCCTTAAATACTCCTGTTAGATACTAGTAAATAGAAGTAAATATGGCAAATTTGTTTGTGCTTAAACCAATAAAACAAAAGAGATTTAATGAGTGATATAATTTTGTTTACTGAGCTACAGAGTATAAGAAAAAAAAACGGAGCTCAATATAGCTCTGTCTTTAATAAAGGAAACAAGGCCACTAATGCTTACAGGAGAGAGTTTAGGGATTACATGTGCAGGGCACGTTTACACTGACGAGCAGCTACTTTCTAATTATTTAGCTCATCTCTCTTATGAAAATAGACTGGAAGGAAAGTGAAATGAATATGTTATGAATGAAACTGTATGCCACAGCTAGTCAGAAAAAAAAAGCCCTGGTGTTTTTATTAATAAATGGAAAGCACTAGATAATCTGTCGAATAAATGCTCTATTGGAAACTTAACTATGCACAGCATCTCCTGGGGAAATTTAGGAACAGGGTTCATAATTAATAACAGGGCTGCAGAATGAGGCTACATATTTCGCAATGTGAAGCTGAGCAAATTGGAATTATTACAAGACTGGAAGGCTGGAATGAAATTTGTGGCGCCTTTGAGGATTATGGTGGATGATCAAACATAAACTGTTTCCTGACTTGACCATTTTCCATGAATTTCCAAAGTAAAAGAGCAGGTGGTTTTGGTAAGTTAGACAAAATTACCATTTGCTTTGGGGTATCAATCAACAGAATGGGGTATCAATCAACAGAATATGATTGTTAAAGCAGTGGCATCCTTAGATATTAATTTGGATATATTATCAGAATTATAGATCAGAAAAAAGACTGACTTCATCTGCTACACTTTGTTAACGGATCTTAATACATTATTTGCATGCTATATGTACATCGAGAGAGTTACTGGTCACTGTAATCATCACTCCTCTCTATACTGGTTATGAAGACATCCTTATTGCTACAACTACACTGTAAGATATCCAACCAAAGATAAAATGAGGCTTCAGCAGTCTGACTTAGCCAAATTGAGTCGCTATCTTCTAAAGTTACGCCCTTTTTAATACAAAATTCCCTGTATGCGTCCCCCCGGATAGTGTTTCCTTGCTGAGCCTTATTTCCTGGATGTTGCATTGTCAGGCAAACAAATGGCAATAAAACCATAAGCAACTACCATGACTAAGAAAATGACTTGATTTGGCTAACTCAGACTGCTGAATCCTCATATTAGCTTTGGCTAAAATTAAGAATGCACATTTCCTCAGAACAAGGACTGTGGATTGTGTGCCCCACTTCGTAAATGGTAACCGTCCGTGACCAATAACTTACTCACCTGTATATATGACAGGTGAGTAATGTATTGGGATAGACTTGAACAAATCCAAACGTCTCCTTTAATTTGTAATTTAGGTAAAGGTGTGTATTGGATAAGGGGGATCATCATATTGAAAACCGCCGTGGTTTTATGCCTGCTCTGAATTGCAGATGATAAAAAGTGATTGTATATTGCTATCATCAACTCATAGCCTTGTGAAAATTTTGTTGGATGACGGATGAAATTAAAGTCCCTTACTGTCATAAGCATGCTTCTTTAAATCTTAAGCCACCACTGCCCAATCAAATACTGTATGATCTCTGCAATGAATGTGAGTTTAAGAGTGCTGAATTCCCATGTAGTGTCGCAGCTACTATATGATAGAATGAATGCAAATTTGTTAAGTAATTGAGTAGCTTAATAGTTGTGCAATTGCCAAACATGGCTTTGACCAGTGAAGGTTGCATACAGGGCCTGTGGTATAATGTGCCTGACGCAAAGGTTTTTATATTTTGTTTGTTTTTCTGTCAGCTGTTTGGATCATTACACGGAGTACCTTGCAGACAGCATTACTGTGATCTGGAAGAGTCATCAGTTAAGTGATAGCCTCAAAGAACACTATATGGCATGAAGTTTATGTTCAGGTTGGTCAAATATATAAGAAGATGTCTGATTGTTAGTTGTTTTTTGCATCTGTGTTTTGGTAAACAGTACCACATGCAAAAGCAATCATGTAACAGAGCGAGCTCTTATAACGTTCAAACTTTATTTTCAAAATCAAAATACAATTTATAAGCCTACTGCACCGTTTAATAGGATGGGACTCAATATACCGTAGACAGATACTGAATATTAAATGTTTTACTATTCTCTAGTACTTTTATGGGATACAAAATAACACTGTTTATTTTAATCATAAAGATCTACTGAATGTACGGTAGATCTACGGTATTTTCAACTGATGCAGTGTTATTCTAGCTCCATTTTAACATTTTGTCACGTCTGAAGTGCTTCTACATTTTCCCTTAATTTCTATTGCTTCAAACCATAGGTCAAACACTTACTAGTTCTATCACACTTACTGGTTCATTCACTAGTAAGTGTGATAGTTTACTCTCTTTCTCATCTTGCATACATGAGAGACAATCACTGACAGATTTCATCATAACACACCTGAATTAAACAATACCTTTATCTCAAAAGCCCTTTCTTATTTCAGTTTGAAATATCTTTATCTTTGTATATTGTTCTAAGCTATTGTATATGCTTATACAGGTGAAACATCCATGGCCTTCTCTCCCAAACAACACATTACCATTATATTGGTCAGCTTTTGGACCACTGTTGTGTAAATTTGTAACTTTAGAAGACAAAGAAAGACGGTACTGCCAAGAGCTCGGAGAGTTATTAATTTAGGCTTGTGGAATTGTCATAATGAAGCTTGATGTCTGTGTTAAAATCTGCATTTAGATACACTTGTACATTAAATGGCCGTGCTATTGTAGTTATACTCTACTCTGTGACATTGGGAGTGCTGGGGTTTTAGCTGATGTGATCTCACTCTAGGTAAACATCCGACCTGGCATGCAATTTTTAGCAGCTGCACAGGAAATGTAATGACTTTTCAACAGAACATACAGAGCAGGCTATGACCAGTCTTTGATAGACAGTGTGATATTGTGAGAGCTTTTTGGAAGGGGACCATTTGTTGAATGAACAACCAATAATCAACTTTGCACTGCAACTACTCCACTGTGTGTCAGTGGTAATGTTGTATTAGTATATTGTCCTCCCTTACAACTGGATCTCAGCATGCAGGACATAATGTTGGAAAACAAAGCAGAGAAGTAAGATCAGACTAATTGCATATAGTCAAATATACATAAAGGATTTAATATTGCATTTTCTCCTTGCTCTACCTTAAAGTTCCTGACGAACATGTTTTGTCTGTGACCAACACAGCACAGTTTGTTTACCTGTGTGGTCAGAAATGCTAAGCAGAACAGCTGCTCCTGTTATTCATTTTGCTCTGTTGTCTTTATTTTTAAGCAATCTGCCCCAAACCTCTTGTGTGCTCTTTCATATGACTCCATCTTTCTGTTTTGTTACTCTCTTTATGTGTAATTATGTTTCATCTCATAAGTGAATAACAGCTGGCTCACTTTGTGTTGCACAAACAAACAGACAGTGGCTTTTTGTTCAACCAAACGCAAACCATTTTGCAGAGGTGTGTACCCAGGGTATAAGGGTTTAACCAGAATACGTGACCTGGTTATATCTAACTATATATATATGTATATATAGCAGGGGAGTTTTTATAAAACAGCCATCGAGTATGGCAGTATGAAAGTTATAGACACATTCCAATTGAAATAGTTTTTTATTAATAAATAATAATGTTCAAAATAAAATAGGCCCTCCTGACTGCACATACCGAGGCGGTTGCTATGGAACATACAACAACACAAGCTAGCGTTATATTGATTTCATTATTTGACTCTTTATTTACATTATGGTATGTTGCCATTTATTGTGCAACCACTGAAAAACTGTCCAGAGACAGTAGGATGACTTTGATAACTGCTTGTACTAGGCTTATACCTTTTTTTGTTGGGAGGAGATGTGTTGCTTGGCGTGGCGAGGATGTTGCTCCGGTCCCTGAGTTTCGGTTACTAATCAATTTATGGCCATAATCTCTCTCGTGTCAAGACCTGCATCAGATAGTTTCTGAATCGTGGTGCTGCGGAGGCAGTGGTTAATGTATTTCTGCTGCTTTCCTGCTTGCTTGCATATTCTGGGCAACATTGTGGAACCTTCTCTTTGCGTAGCGCTGCATGTCGTTTAGCAGGTGGATTTTTTTTCTGGAGATGGGCACTACTCCATCCACTCCTCCATTTTGTATTTGTAATTTGGTCCGTGTTGGCGGAAGTGATCCGCCCGTGACCCTGTCGCAAAGCAACCATGAGTCTAACATTTTTTGATACTGAAAGTGCAAAGGTTAGACACATTAGATGTGGGTATTATATCATGGCCATGAACCAATCAGATTGCTTGATTTGAGCTACCCGTTTTATATATATTTATATTATTCAATTGCTGGCGCAAAGCATGTCAGACAGAGATGTATCAGTTACATAATGATATAATGATTTAATAACACTAGTTATTGCAGCAGTTATTTCATGTCTCATGGGGCTTCCTGACAGTTTAAAAGAACCCTCATTAAATGAAGCTGATATTTATGTTGTTTTGTGGGATGGATGTTTTGAGCCAAGACAAACTCCAGACACATGCTCCTCTTTTAGAGGCACCGCTCTGAACTGTCTACTTCCAATCAATGTGTAAATGTTTCTTTCCTTACAGTTTACCAGATATTACCATGACATCCTCAGAGTATACAGCACGATTTTCCAATTTTTTTACAGTGGTGTTGTATATTTGTAATGTTGTATATTTGTAATGTAAGTGAAGGACAAAGGAAACGTTTTCAGGGGGAGCGCACAGTTGGATAAACTGATCCTAAAGGTTGATGAACAAGGTTGCACTGTGGCATACAAACAAATGCGTTCATGGTGAAATACAGAAAACTTAGTTATTTGATATTAATGACAGGTCTTTGCTTTTTCTTTAATTTCATATACCATAGAAGGAGGCTGTGTTTTAGTTGATTTTTTTCCCCTTTTCAAAACATAATTTTTCTGTTCTCCATGTCTTATTGAAGGTTGATGGCCATAATTTGCGGTGTTGATACTGGACTGTAGCTGCCATGATTCAGTATGCTGTTATCTCTCATTAAGTACCATTTAGTTGGAGTTATTTTATGCTTTGAATGAAGTGTCTTTTACTATGATTTGCACCATAATGTTTTGCCATAAATCATGTCAAAACATTATGGTTCACCAGTACTGTTAATGTGCACTTGTGTGTTCAGTTCATCCTAGAACTTTCTTCATAGTTAAGATGCTGTGAATTTGTCCTCATCACAGTACTTACAGCTTATTTAAGGAATATATTAGATATTATCATTAAATCATATTACTCGCTGCAGTGTGAAAGGAACTGAGGATCGTTTGATGGTCCAATAACTCTCAAACAATGCAATGGGCAGCTACTCTCAGAGCTCACATGACACAAAAACTGGTTGGACCTTACCTGTCCAGCAGGAAGGTTGTGAGTTGAACTAGTAACTAGAAAGTCATACATTTATAATAGCAAGCCAAATAGACTCAGATATTTTTGTCAGGAATTGCAACCAAACCAGGGATAGGATAAGAGTTAGCTGCAATGAATACTGTATTTATATTGGACAGAAAGTAAAAAATGGGACTTCCTTGGGATGTCTGTGTTGCTCTGTTTCTGCTGGATGTGCAAGGTATTGACCTACACATTATCCACAAGATGCTCTGTTGCTGTGGCTTTGTTTTGGATTATTTCTTCCCCCTAGTGGTCAAATAGTTTGTTGTAAAGGTTGTTGATTGGGAATTTTCTGCTCTCAGAACATACTGAGCTTTTACTGCTTTTGTCATACAGTACCTGTAGCCGAAACTACTTGGCATGCAGATCCATTCTCTGTTGTTGTGTACAATACACACACACACACAGCCATAAACACATCTGCAGGTACACTTGCACATTATGTTCTTGTAAACCTGAAGACCGTTTGTACTCCCTTTCTCTAAGCACTCAGCATAATGTCCGATGAGGAGAGTGCTGAGAATGAGAGACAGAAACAGAGAGAGAGCTGCATTTGGTTATAAAAGTAAATTTCTTGAATGAGTATAGGGCCTCAGTAAGTTTCCGAAATGGATGTCATGGTTCCTTTTGTTGTTTTGGAAAAGCACATTTTTGGAAAGCGTCTCCTTTGAGGGTGTGACCCACTTTGACTTGGTGTGAGAACTTGCTAGCTTATCTTTGGATTGGGTCAGTTTTGTCACAGTCTGCCATTGATTCATGTTCACCCACTAAGAACACACACTGAATACTTATCACATTTGGTGAACTCCCTTCTGTTGGCCACAGAGCTGGCCCCAAGAGTTCCGCTATGGGGGACATAAGGATGTTATAACAATGTCAAGGAAGTGTGTTAGTGTGCCTGTCGGAAATCAGTGTCACTGCACTTAACTGAGCCCTGAGAAATGGGGTTAAACTAACAGCAACCGAATTTCACTTAGAGGTATTTTTCATCATTTTAATCTGTAGAAGCAGGAAATTCCAATTTTGTTGTTCCTTTATGTTCGTTGGTGAAATGCATGGGAATGCCCATGACTTTGGTCTCACTTAAATGGTTTTCCCATGTCTTAGGTACACCACAACAGCATGTTATGTTCACATCTCAGTTAATGGTTTCGGCATCCTCAGCATGTCTTTTACTAGATGCCATCTGACGTGATGAAAAGTTGTTTCATCAGCATTTTTTATTGGCCATAAATTCTGCTGCCCTCACTCTCTCTCACAGTCTTTTGTGGCACATTGCCGGACCTGCTGAAGAAAGCCTGAGAAACACTCTGATAAGCTGAAAATCAAACATTCTACAGATATTTGAGCTTCACCGTGAATTATGTCATTTCTTTACCCTGCCAACACTGCTTTTTTTTTTTTTAGAAAGGCAAAAGTGAGAACTTTTGGGTGGTGCTCGCGTTACTAATTTTGTAATTGACTGATGTGATGGAAAACATTGTGCAGATTCAGAAATTGCCCTCAACACAACCAAAACCTGTAAAGTACTTGTTTTTAGCGAGGGGAAGGTTTTCCAAACTTCTTTTATTTATGGGTCTCATTCATTGTTGTAAAAGTGCTCTGTTAATGTGAGCTCATAGTCGTAAAATTATCACCTGCCAATACCAAAGTCCTGTAATGGCATAAGGTTGCTTTAATTTGTTATAGTTACTTTTGACACTATTGGAATTGTTTTTATTTATTATTATTTTATTTGGCATTGACCTTTCCACTACAGATAGAATTGCCCAAGTTACTTCCTGTTATGTGATTGACCCAAGCTCTAAATCCTCAATGCAATCTAAACTGTGCATAACACTCCTAAGCGCTGTGCATAGCCAAAAGCTTTGCACATGAACCAACAAAGAACGCATACACAGCGCTCACAGTGGTGCTCCTTTTAAACAACTAATAATGGAAACAACTGTCTCAGTACACTAGTCTTGCTTAAAGGATGGTGTGATGAATTATTGTTTATTTTTAATCCTAATATTTAGTTTTTAAGCTGCACATAGATAAACTGAGTAGTAATGGTCATTACATCAAAGCCTAGATTCCTAATCGGTGCTTTATTTTACGCTATATGTAACCAAACTCTTAGCCTGGCTTCACCGTGGATGCGACTGAAACCCATGTAGTGAATTTAATGATCATTGCAAAGGTTGAAGGAGAATGGATAGGTAGATACTTGAATGGTTTACTTGTGTGCATGTAAAGCTCTCTTAAAGTTGGAGTCTTGAAGATGTGAATGCCAAACGTGAGTCACCAGGCTGCCTGGTCTGGCTCTTACCAGAACTCATCAGTTTTCCCTGGGTGCCTGGACTTGGTTCTGAAGTTCACTGGAACCTGCTTTGTATACGGAGCAATGTTAGCTGCAGAGAACCCACATCTGGAGTGTGGTCTGGATGTGTGTATCACACTTTGGAGGTAGGCCAGCCTACACACTGGTTGGTGACACCACAGACCATTAAAAGAATGACGTTTATATTGCACCAGGGCACTCTTCATTTACCAGTCTGTGGTGGTTTTCACTCTGCGGTGTCCCGCTGAGCGAAGATGAAGACCGTAGCCATAGGCTGATAGAATGCTTCAATCTGCGGTCTGACCATTGCGGTTGACTTTTTGCATGTTCTTTGGTAGCTGAAGACAACACAGCGTGGATGGACCTCAAACCAATCTGTACAGTGTCAGCTTTACATCAAAAAAAGATCCAAGAATCTTTGGCATGCCACGATGTATATTACGCTAGAAACACCCAACACAGCTAGCCAACTTCACTCATTATTGCATGATACTGATCTCAGAGCTGATCCAATACAGCACCCCACAGCAAGATGTGAACACTTACCCAGTGAACAACGGTTCATTGTACCCATAGTAGTACATGTGTAGAGTGTTACACAGTAATTTCCCTTCCTGCTACAAGAAATACACAAGAAAATAACACCATCTGTATCAGTATACATATATTTGAACATGAGGCCATCACAGGCAGCAAAATCAGTTCACCGTGGATGCCACGTTTGTTTCTGTTCAGGGAACAGATGTTGAATTTATCACATGCGACATCCTGTACATACAGTACAAGTGGGTTGGAAAGGGAGATTGGGAGCCACAGTCTATACAATTTACATACAATTGAATGAAGTTACATGGTGTAAACATGTTGAAAATTGAAATCACCTTCTCAATGCTGAAGTGCCAGCAGCTCAGAGTAATAATTTGCCCATTGTTCCAGCATCTGAACAATGTAAATAATAGGGCTGTCAAAGTTATTGCAATTATACGTGTTAATGCAAATTCGTTTTAACAGCACTAATTTCTTTAACGCATTAACACAATCTTCCGGAGGTTGTAGCAGGCTCATTTTTAAAGCTATTGAAGTTGGTATGGTATGGTATAGTGTCATATGAAACTAAAATACCTAAGGAATCCATTGGTACCAACCATGTCATCCTAGCTTGTTGCAAAGGAGGTCAAATAACGCTCCAAACTTTGGTGAGGAAAAACCATGGCCATTTTCAAAGGGGTCCCTTGACCTCTGTCCTCAAGATATGTGAATGAAAATGGGTTCTATGGGCACCCACGAGTCTCCCCTTTACAGACATGCCCACTTTATGATAATCACATGCAGTTTTGGGGCAAGTCATAGTCAAGTCAGCACACTGACACACTGACAGCTGTTGTTGCCTGTTGGGTTTGAGTTTGCCATGTTATGATTTAAGCATATTTCTTATGCTAAATGCAGTACCTGTGAGGGTTTCTGGACAATATTTCTCATTGTTTTGTGTTGTTAATTGATTTCTAATAATAAATATACACATACATTTGCATAAAGGAAGCATATTTGCCCACTCCCATGTTGATAAGAGTATTAAATACATGACAAATCTCCCTTTAAAGTACATTTTGAACAGATAAAAATGGGCGATTAATTTGCGATTAATCGTGAATAACTATGGACCAACATGCGATTAATCATGATTAAATATTTGAATCGATTGACAGCCCTAGTAAATACACATCTTATTTGAAAGTCACTGTCTGTTTTTATATACTGTCAATAGTTGGTAAAATTACCACCCCACTTCTGAATAATGGTGAGCTACATGAAGCTAAATCCTGTATTTACATTGATTGGTTGTGGCAACCCAGCAATTATATCGCTCACTCAAAATCATTTCAAACTCTCTGTCTGGTTTATATTACCAAAACGCATCAGTATCAAATGTAATTGTGCCTGTTGTTTAATACCGACAGGAAGTACCTTCTCCTTTGCTTGATACTGACGCACATCCTGCTGTACTTTCTGCTGTCACCATGGCTGATGTGTGATGTGAGAACACACAGGCCCTGTTCAGACCTGGCATTAACATGCGTCCTGGGTGATCCGATCACAAGTGGACGGCTGTAAGTACGTCTGTTCACACATGGCATTAGAATGCGTCTCCACATGCTTCTTGAGTGACCACTTGTGTTTTGATCTCACTTCCCCGCTCTATATGCAAGTAAACACGTGGTAAACACATGGCTAAAAGCACCAACACATCAAAGACAGTATGATAATAATGGACTTCCTGTGCCTAGTCTGATAGTCTGTAGATATATAGCCTATAGATATTTTTGAATATGTTGCTATAGCCTGTTAAGAAAATACAGTTGTACCGACAGGATACAGTAGAGCACAGAAGCCGTTTCCATGCCGCGAGGCAGACAAGCGCTTTTGCGGTCCTTAATGTGACCCAGGACACATTCACCTCCGAATGTGTTCTGAGCGATTGAATCTCAATGCCTCCTCAATGCGTCTTGAGTGCATTCACACCTGTACATCGCGCGGTCCACTTGTGATCGGATCACCCAGGACGCGTTGTTAATGCCAGGTCTGAAAAGGGCCATAGAGAATGTCCTGTTTTACCATTACCTCATGTCAGAAAACATTTCTTCCTAATTTTAAAATCAAACCAGTAATTCAGACTTAAGAGGTTTTTTTTACATAACTGCATTGATAACTTTCCTAGACTTTATCTCATTTCAGAAGATACACCAAAAAAAAGTGGTTGCTGAACGGGGAAAACCACATCATTATGTTTTATAGCAGAGAAGTAATTAGTATGTCTGTTAGTAAATAAAAAGCCTCCAGTGCCTTGGAATTTAATATAATTCTACCTCCGTGAGTTGACATGGTTTCTGGCGGTGACCTTAAAAGTTGTATTTACAGATTTAATTTCCCCCCCACCAAAGCCAAAAGTACTTGGAAGGTTGACGTGGATTATGTTGTGAAGCTCTGCCAACTGTGTGCCTGCAGATGCAGAGCCATTAAAGCAAGGGTCTTTTGTAATCCTTGGTTGTCTCCCAAGAGAGAACCAAGGATGCCTGCATGTTGGGCAATTTAATGTGACCAAGACACAAAGAAGGTCCAAACTCTCATAGAGATTAATGTGCATGAAGCACTTGATTTCAATGTTATCAGGCTCATAATCAGTGCATCAGTGACCTGGGACTAGTGAAAGAACAATCTTGATTCTTACCACACATTAGCCCAGCCTAGATACTTTTACTTTTTTATGTGTAAAGTTAAACAGTAACACTGCCACTGTCATGAAATACCACTAATCTTTACATGGTTGTTTACTCTAGTCTTACTGGCTCGTGGCTGACATAGCAGCAAACGGTGCTGAGTGACAAGATCACCAGACATAAGCGCCGGCTGCTGGCCAAATAGCCGACTACTCATTTAAGCCGGCTACTTTATTATATAAATTTTATGATTCTAATAAAACAGTTTTGATTTGATCAACAAGTTGTGATTCGCTATGCGTGTATGTTTTACGACCACTAGCCTCCTTTTCAAAACAATGCGAGCATGACGATAGAGAAATGTGTCAGTATCAGTCCCACTCCCACGTGTTCTATATGAATATGTGTGCAGACTCAGCTGAGAGGTTGCGTCCTGAAGAGTAGAGAGCAGAGAATCATCTTCACTGTTTGACAAATATCAGCAAAATAATTGATGACAAAACACATTAAGAATTGCATTGATTGCACAGACAGCGGACATCCTCATTAAACTACTTCGGAAAACACCAGTGGCAGCAACTTAAATAATTTAATTTACAGCCAATACATAGGCTACATAAGACATAGGATTAAAAACATGTTCCCCCTTAAAATAACCTTGTTTATTTCTGTTGAATATGAGTGCATTTAAGTTTCTAGTAAAACAATACACTAAGCATCATTGTGGCATGTCTTGGTAAACCTTACAGTGAAGGTTTCAATAAATAAATAAAAAATAATAAGTAAGGTCTAATGATTATTAATTACAAAAGTTCTCATAAGTCAGAAATAGGCCTGGTTTTAAATATTAATAGCTATTTACAAACTGTGTGGTATGATATCACTATGTCCATTTATTTTCTGAGTAGATCTCTCTGTTTTCACCAAACGTGTTTGCATTCCTGTAGATAAATTATGTACACAGTTAAAATACAGACATCAAATTAAGGTGAAACAAATGACTTACCACATTTTTGATTGGTGACCAAAGTCACACTAGTTGACTGAGAATATGCCACTGTGACTATACCACAAACTACAGTTTACATTCTACATCAGTTTCTCATCTTGAAAAAGTGAAATCAATTACTCTTTGCTGAGCCATTACAGCCAACTAAGTGTTATAAAGGACCAACAGTTTATGTTATAATTAATAACAGTAAGTTCTGTATGACCCCTCATCATCCCTCACCCAAGTCTATGTTCATTCTCAGTCTTTTTGGCAAAAACACCTTTCAACTCAGCCCAAAGGAGGAGGACCAGACATGAGCTAAAATAGACATTTAGACAAATAAATGGAGAAAAACACTACCCTCATCCAGAATACACTTTTGCTTCCCAAACAGACTAGTCAGCTGGGGCTTTTGGTCTTAAATCAAACGTGGAAAGAATAGTACCATGCAGGATACAGCATTAGGTCAGTGTCCTCCTGATGTTTTGGATTGTAACTAATGATTTACTGTAATCATAAGACCTGAGAGCAGTTCAAATGTTCCTTGTTATTGACGGTAATAGTTTTTTGGACTTGTTCAGCGTGGTTTTTGTCATGTATCTGATGAGTTCACTGAAAAAACAGATGTTTCACTCGTTGCAATCATCATTCCAGTATGTATGATTATAGGAATATTGTAAGCAGTTATAAGTGAAAATAAAATGGTAGGACACACTAGTGCAATGGGATCTCAGGTGTGCCCTGAGGAAAAAACAACGCCAGACTAAATTGTTTTGTCAAAACAATTCAATGAGCTTATATACAAACCTGAGTTAATAACCAAATCTGGCAGTTCATTGTATTTCAAGTCAATTTTATATTTATAGCCCAACTTTGCCTTGGGGGGCTTTACAATCTGTACAGCATACGACACCCTCTGTTCTTTTCTACCTTTGCTTCGGATGAGGAAAAACTCCCCAAACAAATCTCTTTAACAGGAGAAAAATGGAAGAAACCTCAGAAAGAGCAACTGAGGAGAGATCCCTCTCCCAGGATGAACAGACGTGCCATAGATGTCGTGCGTACAGAATAGACCAACATAATAAAATAACAATAATATTAAAGACAATGAAGACATATGAAAAAGATTTATGTGCATGTGTCATCAAATTGATGTTTTCGTGTGTCATCAATAGGGCTGTGTAAATAAATGATGATGCCAGTGCCAATATCAGTACCCTGACAGTGATATAAATACCAATAGAGTACTTAATTCGATACCCATCATGTGAATGGAAGCTGTGTGTGTCCCACTGGCTAGCTAATCGCCGCTGCACTGCACAGCGCTCATGCAGCGGTTACGGCTCAAAACGCCAACCCATGGTTGCCGGACCACGTTGTCGCGGAAGCGTAACGGCCACCCTCTGGTTTCCCCCCACGTTAAGTGTTAGCTCTGTCAACACTTGTTGCCGTTGTAAGCGCTGTAAGCACTGTTAGCACCGTTAGCGGCTCAGAAATCTTGTGTTCACATCCGTGTGCAGGCAAAAAAAGCCTGACTGTATGGGTTGTAGCTGCTGCAGTACTGAGCCAATCACACGGCGTAATAAATCAAAGAACACCTGCGGTTTTGCGAGAGTTTTGCGAGCAAAACAGTCATCTTTTTCTAGATTCGGGCACAAAAAACGATCAATTGCAGGTATCGTTTGACTGGAGAGGTTTTGATATTTGATATTACTAGGTACTGGGTTGTTTTGATCGATATCTTAAAGGTACCTTTAAGGTATCGAGTACTGATACCCAGCCCTAGTCGTCAAGTTAGGGAAGATGTTTCCTCATTTGCTTGTGTTGTGTTTTGCGTTGGGCTCTCAGGGCCACCGTACACTTCACTATTTACATGAGAATGACAAGAATAATTAAATAAACTGACATCTGACATTTCGGTTTATAGTCTTGTCAATCAGACCCTTGTAATTTCCATCATTTAGGTTCAATCCAATAATAATGCTTGGCTTTGTTTTTTTTACAGTATCTGTATGTGGTAGAAACAAAGAGATTTCCCCAATAAACACTTATTTTTTGATTAGCTTAAATAACGCTGTACATAGGTCTCGAAATGTGTGTTTACACTAAAAGTAAAGAGAAAATTAGTGGCATGACAAATGTAACAGAAACCGATTTGCTCTATGCCGCACAAATTGCAGAGAAGATGCGTCAGCTTTAATAGAAATAGTTTCTATTGAGTGAAAAGTATAAGTTTATCCGTAGCTGTGCTCTACTACATAATTCAAGAGAAAATGTGCTTTGAATTCAGCCTGAACAAACCTTTAACAGCTGATATTGTAGGGATGCCTGACCTAACTTTAAGGAAATCAGCATGAGGGAATATGAACACTAATGATGAACGTCGCTACCATGAAGGATACTGTGTGTTTTGGAAAGCAGAACCCATTAGCATGCGTGCAACAGCCCGGTCTGTCAGGTTTGTGTCTGAGAGAATAACGGCTTTGGCTGCAGCTCTTGCCAGTAAAAACTACCTCTGCTCAACCTCTTCTACTTGAAATCCCAAAAATGTGTCCCGGTGCAGAACAAAAAGATGGACAATGACAGCTTTGTCTGAGGTGAGGTGTTTCCTAAGTAATGACTGGACATGTTAAGCCAAGATGAATCTGCACACAGGTGTCTGGAGAGGATGTGTCCTGTTAGTGATTGAACTCCAATGCAAATCTGCTATCGACACAAGATCTGTGAATCAGTTAATTAGCCAGGAGTTTAAAAAAGTTGTTTTAAAGTGATTTGTTGATAGTTGTAAAACATGCTTTAGAAATACAGCGAGGCTTTTTGTGGCAGTTGTTTATTCTTACTTATCGTTTTTTTCACCAGTGTTAACAATTTGCCAAAATAGGATCATGTTCTGCCAAAAGTGTTTACTAGGCTAAAATATTTAATCGTGATTAATCGCATGATTGTCCATAGTTAATCACGATTAAATGCACATTCTCTATCTGTTCAAAATGTACCCTAAAGGGAGATTTGTAAAGTATTTAATACTCTTATCAACATGGGAGTGAGCAAATATGTTTGCTTTATGCAAATGTATGTATATATTTATTATTGGAAATTAATTAACAACACAAAACAATGACAAATATTGTCCAGAAACCCTCACAGGTACTGCATTTAGCATAAAAATATGCTCAAATCATAACATGGCAAACTGCAGCCCAAAAGGCAACAACAGCTGTCAGTGTGTCAGTGTGCTGACTTGACTATGACTTGCCCCAAACTGCATGTGATTATCATAAAGTGGGCATGCAACAACCCATAGACCCATAGAATGCATTTTCATTCACATATCTTGAGGTCAGAGGTAGGGAAGAGGGATTTTTCGAATAGTCGTTATTTATAAAAAAATCAAATAGTTTATGCAACTATTCGTCCCGTCTTAAAACATATATATTTCCCTCTTATTAACCGTTGCAGGCGCTGCCTGGTAGTAACGTTAATACCGGTAAAATGTGTGTGGCACGTTCAGTTCTGCTCTTTATGGTATCAGTTATGGTCGTTATTTGAATAATAATCGAATAATTCCCAGTGATTTTCGAATAGTATTTTTGCTTGGAATGCACATCACTAGTCAGAGGTCAAGGGACCCCTTTGAAAATGGCCATGCCTGTTTTTCCTCGACAGAATTTAGGGTAAATTTGGAGCCTTATTTAACCTCCTTCGCGACAAGGTAGGATGACATGGTTGGTACCAATGGATTCCTTAGAGTTTTTAGTTTCATATGATGCCAGTATCTTCACTCTAGCTTTAACACTTTAACTAACTTTAAAAACGCTACAACCTAAAAATCGCAAATTTGCGTTACACAGCCCTAGTGATTATCCATATAAAAATAAAGGTCCAATAGCCTGTGTTTGTGTGATGATAGAGGTGACCAAGTATGTACAGATAATATCAGGAAAGAGGAGAATCCTTCCATGACTGATTCGGCACAATATGTTGAGCTCTGACTTTGGAAACCCATAAAAGAAATATTCAAGCCACATGTACGATTTGGTCCTCTAGCCGTCACTAAAGCCCTCTGAAGTTGAGAATGGACTGAGGTTGGTCCTCGCTCTACTTCTGATCTCTGTTACACGACTGACAACGACTATTATCCTGATGAATCCACTTAGAGACTGCACAGACTAGCAGGCTGACGTTTCTTGGGTTCTTTGCTCTCTGTCATCTATGTGTGATGCCGACAGTTTTCTCATTTCGTTACTAGAACCCCTGTGACTGGCTTCCACACATGGGCTGCCAGACACAGTGCACTGCTATTTCCATCTTATTCCTACCGCCAGTGAGTTTGTAATGTCTTGTTCTGATATTTTGTAGACATACGCTGATAGTTGCTGTGTTCTTTTCCCTCTGACTCGAAGTTTTCTGGATCACTTGCTTTAAGAGAAACAACAAAAACTAAAGTTACGGCTTGTGTTGAAAACCAACCAGCTGAAAATTAGAGCCATGGAGGACAGGTAATTATCTGGGTATGTGGTTTGCTCTTCCTCAGCCTCTCTCTTGACTCTTATAGATAAGTACGCTCAGTATCCATGCAAATGCTTGGCAGACAGTTCAATTCCTTCTCGATGAGAGGGGGGGTGTCTATCTCTCTCTCTCTCCCTCTGTGTCTCTTTCCCTCTCTCTCTCTTTCCTTGCTGGCAGCAGCGTCTGTACTGTTGGCAGGAGTGACCAGAATAAAAACAGCAACACCAGACATAGAAGGGGAAAAAAAGCAAAGTGATCTATTGAACCACAGTCTTTGCCCTCTCTTAATTACGTAGAGTCTCATATCTTTTCCCTTTTTTCACCTTTTTCCCCACTCTTAAAGACTCGTGGCTTGTAGTGATTAGTTAGAAGAGAATAAAACCAGCTGATCGGGAGAGGGGTGGTGCATTTTCGAGTGAGATGGCTAACAGAAACATGCTGTTGCTCTTCTGTGGACTCTTCCTCTTAGCACTGATTCAGCCCTCTCTTCAAGGAGGTAAGTGTGAGCTACAGGTGAACTGAGCAAATTATTTTTGCTGCACCAACCACAGACTTAGAGCAGGTGCAATTTTTTTTTGTTAAAAAGCTTTGCTGATGCTTATCAACAAAAGATATCAATGAGTTCTTTCACCTATTTTTAAGTGAGACATTTTATACAATATACAAACCATATATTATTTATCTGTTGCAGTGTAATTTAGTGTAAATTTATATGAAATAAAAGTATTGTATTTAGTGATAACTTTGATTGTTTTATTGTTTCTTTTGGCTTTATCCCAGTTATAACTTAAAATGGATAATTCTGCAATTGCATTGCAATTTATTTCTGGTTTGGTGATTTAAATAAATTGATCATATAAAGCCCCATTCTACAGTCATGAAAATGAAAGATCTGGCTGATGTTCTGCACTCTTACTGAAGCCCTGAATAGTTCTGCTCCATCACAAGCGTTGAAGAAGACTCTGTAATAGATAGAGTGGAAGTTTTTCTTCTTCTGCATTTACATGTCCGTTGCTGCTAAGTTAGAGGTAAAGTTCAGCGCTGTCAACAGCTTGACCAGATATTTTCTTACAATGACTTTAAATTGTTATTGGGTTTAACAGTAAGAAATATCCCTGCATTATAAATTTATAACAATGCTAATTTGAAACTAAGCAACCATTCATTGTGTGGTTCTCTATACTAATTTGTCATGTATTTTTATTGTATTCTAGAGAGTTAAATCACATCCTACACACACACTTATGCATACTTAGTGTATGTTTACATGGCTGCAGACCATACTACATAACATGTCAGGAGGTGAAGATTCTCCAGCTGGTCCCTTTTAAACATTTGGTTTAAATTCACCCCTGATGAACTCCTATAGGTGGACAGACAGTGTATGTGAGTGTCACCTTCACAGCTTTGACCGGGTCTTCTCTTGAAGTTAGAGGATGGTTCTGCCTTTCCATGAATCCATGAAGCAGCAACATGCAGATTTGAGAGGTTAGCTTCGAGTGCAGTTTAAAGATATGACTTATCTGTTTCACACAGAGAGAGAGTTTGTGAGCATGCCTTTCCTCCCACTCTCATTCAAATAATGCGTTTTCTTTTTCGCCCCTTTCTGCATAGCTTTGATTAGGTTCTTGGTCTCTGCTTTGGCTGAGATTCTCTGAGTTCAGCCCCCAACTGGAAAACATGTTTAGCATCTGGGGCTGAGTATGCTGGAGTCCAGTCCATGTTCCGTTGTATTTATTTGCTTAAAAGTCCCAGCTGTTGGCGTTCCTTGTCTTCCAGTGTCCTTTCAGATGCATTATGTTTAGATTGTTAGATTCCTAAAAGAAACATTTTGTCCATATACAGTCTCATTTTGTCCTAGCTGTTTTATTGGCCTCCTCTAATTTGATCATGTTGACAATGTTTACCAAGTCTGTTTTTGTCTGGTCATAGATTGTATCATCTAAAAATGTACTTGCCCCTCTTCTCTCTGCCTCGAAACACATTTATCCTTTCTTCTTTGTGCCAGCCACATTTCGAGGTGCATTCAGGCATATAATGTAACGGGTAAAGGAGCCAGAAAATATCAATATTGGCTTTGCAGCACAACTTTGATCTCAAGTGAGTGCTGAATCATCCGTATCAAACCTTTCTGTGGCGCTCAAACTAGTTCCATCTGTGTCTGCGCACTCTAACTTGGAATAAAAAACCTCTCTTGGCATGGTCCAAGGGTCAATTATCTGTGAGTAACATGAACCTCATTAACACCCAATCTGCTCATTTAATGCCTCTGCACAGACAACACCTCTTACGCTTGCGAAATTCAACCCTAGAATTATGATGTAGTGCGAGGCTTGTCTGAATGTTTTCCATCGACAAGTGTAAATGAGTTATGGTCTTAGAGGAAACATCTGGGAAGGAGTATGTTAATAAATATGCCTAGAGTCATGTTACCCTCTAACCTTGTGCAGGTACTTAAGTATGTTTGCTGATTCTCCCTTATATGATGGAGGACGCAGGCTTACCTTACATTCTACAAACAAACATCTGTCACATGGATACAGTGAGTTGGATGTTATTCTTATCAAAATAAATTTGTGTCGACGCAGCTTGGGCTCAGTGGCCTATTTTTTTATTGCTACATTTGATAACTGAATCAATCCCAGACCTTTGACGGTTGATAAAATTCTTTGAATAGATTCCTCAACTTTGGAACTTAATCAAGTTTATTTTTCACTGCCCCAATAAATGGAAGAGTGAACACAGCTCATAAAGTATTTACAAATTCTTTGCAACTTTTACATTGTACGTAAAAGTGTATCAAGTGTCCTGTCCCTCTGTCTCTTAACTTGACATGTGGTATTCCTCCAGAAAACCTCAACAACCAACTGGAGGACTTGTGCAAAAGTCATTGGTTTGGCTTTTATGACGGACATAGTTACTGTAATAGCACAATTGTGACGGGTTAGTGGCAGATGAAAAGGGAAAAATAGCTGCTCTGTTCCTTCACAGTCTCCGAAGAATTAAAGCGTGAGATGTTTTCTTTAGTGCTGCTGGAAGCCAGTATGCCTCATTTGGCATTAGTCAGATTCAGCCCTGAGACTTCAGAGGAATTTAATACATTAATCAGTGACACTCGCCTGGCGGTAGGTAAAGTTAAACAGTGCAGATTGGATGGCATGCCTTAGTTGTCAGATGTTAGATACCCAAACTGATTGTCATGATTCCCCATACCCCTTCAGGCGTTGTGGACACCTCTCTGGCTCTATGATCCCTCTTCTGGGAAGGTTGATTGCCAACCACAGCATACTGGATTAATGTGACACATAAATTTGGCATCCCAGGGCTCAATAACTCTACTCTGTAATTAAAGAAAATGACCATTTGAAGTACCGTCTGAGCAAGACATGGAAGGTTTTCTTCAGTGCGGGTTTTGTTCAATTTCTTCAACTTCTATATTGCCGGACCCACAAAGGCATTTTGATTTGTTGATGTTGAGTGGTTTGGTGTGATTTGTAGTGAGGTGACATCATTCAGTATTCATTTGGGAAGGTGCCTTTTGGTTACAAGCACTGACTGACCAAGTTTTGCTATTGTGAAACAACTGTTATTCCATGTATTCATGTCTGGCATATATGCTGGGAAAGTGGTAGGAGATTGGACAATTCCATCCATGGTTCGCAGTTTTACATTAAAGCATGTTGGCTGGCTGCGAAGTCACTTTCTGCTTCAAAGCTCCAAGCCAGAAGCGATTACTAACATTTTTCCTATCACCATTTTTACTGTAACTACTGTTAAGTGTTGTAGGGATTAGGCCGGAGGTTTGGGATGGATGAGTTGTTTTAATAGACATGTAATTCAAACGGACTGCACTGTAAATGCCTAGGGTACAACTCCTTTGCACTATACTCATATTTTTTTACTATCAGTAGTCATAACTTTGCAAACCTGATGGACTGTTCGATGCAATCCATTTCCTTCATAGATGGATGGCTGAGTTGTAAGAATGTTGGATCCCAAATCAGCGAGTCAAACGCCTACAGGTTTCTCACAAAGGCATCACTTTTACATATGTAGATATATGGCAATAGTGTGTCCTCACTATTGAAACAAATATCAGTTAATGATGTATTTAGCTCTTACAGTACTCTTTGGTTGTGGATGAATGTCAGTCCTAACATCTCCCAGTCAGATGTTTGGTCTGCAATCAACCGCTGCCAAGTGTTCAACAAAGAAGCATATTAACTCAGATGATTCATTCCAGCCACTCTGCAAGCAGCCTTCACCAGGCTGTTAGCTGCAAGGAGCAGTCTCACTGGGCTAGCAATCTGAAATGGCTCCCATCAGGAATGTTTTCATCCGCCACTGCCCACTGACGTCCAAGTCCTTCTAGGTTTACAAACAACATGACAACATGAGCATAAACATTAGCATAAATATGTTTTTTTTATTAAAAAGCTATAACTGATGAGGAAATAAAATAGAATTCTGATTAAACATATTACATCAATATAATCAAAATCCTCTGGCATGAAAACATTGTATGCTGTGTTGTATTAGTTTCAGTGCACTTTTTTGTGGGAGAAGGTGGGGGTAAACATGGCACCTTTTGGCCTTTGGCATCAATACGTTGGTCTAAACCAAACGAAACAGCATGTCTGTAAGTGTGTTGTTTGGTTTTAGCAACACAACTACTGGAGAACATGTCCAATTCCCA
Organism: Adelosebastes latens; assembly: GCA_916700685.1. Lineage (NCBI taxonomy): Eukaryota > Metazoa > Chordata > Actinopteri > Perciformes > Sebastidae > Adelosebastes > Adelosebastes latens. Next base: position 70,972 of record CAKAKR010033852.1, read on the forward strand.
CATATTTGTTTTGTAAAATGATTGCAGACTGGACTGGATGAACATGCATTTTGCTCTCTTTCACATAAATCATAGATTTTATACATTCCCTTTTCAACTATGTACTAGTAAACTGCTTTTGTCCTTGCCAGGACACTGTAAAAGTAAAACTGTCAATATAGTGTTCATAAATCTGATTGATGATTCTTCCCTCAGTCATTTTCTTTCTCACAATTCAGATGTTGGGCCACAATATTTCATTCCAAAGTGCAATTTCAGTTTTGAAAACCAAAACTTGCTTTATGTCCTATACTCAATATTTCCGCAGCTCAGTCATATTGCTGTTATTTTCAGGTATTGCATCGGTTAATTTCGTATATATTTTGTTGAAAGAGCTTAAGATAGTGGGGGGAAAAAGAGAGACAGCACATCGTATTTGGTCTGACATTTCACATCTCTCACAATAGTGATTGAAGCTCTTTATGGTCCTTTTGACATTGCGCCCAGTAGCAGTGTCAGTTCTGATATGGTCAAATAAATCAGTTTCTGGAATGGAGTCATAGTGTACATTTTTTGTTCAACTAGCCTTTTGTGATTTCACTTGGCTGATAGTCATCTTCAACCATGGCTTCTTCTTTCGTCAAGTTCAGCACTGAAATACTTCCACTGCTGTTACAAACCCCTTTTTTAGTTTCAAAGGCATGTCTTTCATAATTCTGCAATGACTTCCTGTCAACTGCTCATGGGAAGACTTCACGCAAGACACCCAAAGGCGAGCAATTGAACAATGACAAGATTAAAATCAGGTCTTTTTAGGCATTGAGTTTGTTTGCCAGTGCATTCCTCAAACCGATGTTCTACTTCAGAGAAGTGTCACTGAGACAAGGTTGGGCAAGTGTAGAAAGCGAAGGTGGAGTCAGGTTGTGCTTGGTGCAAGAAAAAGATGGACTTTTCCATTTAAATTTTTACTTTCTTTGATGCTCCTCAGACTCTCCTCCTCCACCCTCCAACACGCTGTGGAAAATAGACAGTGCAAGGGGTGACTGATAGTGGGCCAGCTGTCACATGTCTGATAACGGGAGATGTAAGGGTGCCAGCAACCACAGTGTTTGCTTCACTGCACTGTTGCTCTGGGTTGCAGTATGAGAGCTTTCCATAAAGAGAGAACCAAACCTCCTCATCTGGGACAGTGGTTTTGGATACGTCTGAACCCAGCAAGCGGTTGTTAGTTTGCCAAAACATTTTTTCATTTTATCGAAAGTGATGGAATTAGTGGTGCAGAATTGTGTAAATGGCAGGTGGTCGTATTGGTGTAAACACATTACAGAGTAGTTTTCCTTAGGACTTCCCAAACTATGTGGAGCGCAGCAGATCATGAATGGTAATGGTCCTGTAAGTCTTTTGTAAAGGACGGGGAACGCCGTGAAGTTGCATGTGTGAGTGTTGTGTATATACTCACATGTTTGTTTTGTACGCCTAAGTACCATACAAATTGTTCCATCAACTCTATGGCATTTAATTATTTAGTGAAAGAACAATTATTATTACAACCACAGCGCAGGGTCGTGGAAATGTCACATTAGTCATCAGCTCGGTGTAGTTGAAGTAAAACGAAACTCTTTCAAGTCACAAAGAGCAATTGCAAAAGCTGTCGTTAACATGGGAGGTACTACGGAAAAACACGTCATTGGCTTTGGTTTTATTCAATAACAAAACAAGTTCTAACTTACAATTACCTAACGTCTCTTGTATTCCGTCATTATTTATGGGCCCAATAACCCATATCCCCCCCATAAAATGTGTTTTAAGACTGTATAAACTGTACACATAGACTGTGGATAAATTCATGAATCACATTGATTTTTGTCCCGTAGGCCTTATCACCAGTATTGATGCTCAGGCAAAACATCTTGCCTGCGAAATAGTTGATAAACATGTCACTTCCTACTTTCTAGGCCGACACGCAGAGCATGACATGATACAAAACTAAACATAAAAGGCGCTGGATACGGTCCTTTCCACCTGTTAGCTGGTGTCTAGTGGACTACGTAATTTTATCAAATTTCAAAACAAGAGAATTGGTGAGACGAAAACACTCGCATACACATATGTTGTGTATGAAATCGTTTTTTATCTAAGCCTTTGAGCTTTTCACACATTGTCGTTTTTGTGTTTTATAAATCCTCTGGAAACTGAATTCTGGTTATGAAATTTATCTCGCTGCCTTGTTAGATTTGGGATTTAATATCCATGTGAAAGTATGAAGTGGTGACAGGATTTTCCCTCCAAAAGGAAAAATTCACCCTGAAGCACGTCCCTGTTGTTAAAAAAAAAAAAAAAGCTTAATGCTGTTATACATACTACTGGGGTTTGCTAAGGGATTTTTGGAAATGTCGGAAATCACTACGACATCACAAGACAAGCCAGGTTGAGCGGAAATGGGAAAACAATTCCAGACAAAAAAAAAACACACGGTTGCAAACCCAGTCTACAATGTTAACCCAGCCACCACATCCTTGTGGGCCTCTACATTGGCTGAAATTTGTACACCTCCAGTGGGAACCATAAAATCTGTCCACCGGCTTTATATACAGTATGCAGACAGTTTAGAGATGCCTTAGCATGTCAGCAACCATCCTCAAGGTCACTTCAGAATGCATAGAAGTTGATTTTCCTTTCTTTCTTCATCTTTACCTACTTTATTTAAAAGTTTTTGAAGTCTGTGTTCAAAACATCCCTCTCTTGTTTCAACTTTGGGTGCAATCGCACTGCCTCTAAAAGGTGGGCTCAGGTGAATGAGGTGAATTATCACGTCTTTCTCCCTGCAGTAGAGCTACTCCTACTGGTTGGTTGGGATAGAGTATGTGTGTGGTGAGATGGGATTGGGAAACCACTGGGAACATTTAAAAAAAAATTAATTAATTAATTATTTTAAAATGTAGCCTACTATGGTAACCCATGTTTATCCCAAGTGGTAACATACAGATATCGCATGTGGGGCTGAGGGTTGCCCATATGGGCTGGACTTTATAGCCGACGGGACACAAATTTCAGCCCATCAATAACCCATGTGACATCCATATGGACATTTTGACAGTGAGTTAATTTATACATTAGTCCCAAGACTTGTTCTCCATACACACAGTTATCACATTGCAGGAAGTGTCAGTATCACACTCCCGGACCAAGTACCTTTTATATCCGTTTCATATCCAGCTTTTGTCAACACAATAGTGTCACAACCGTTCAAGATGCAGTCACGAAACTGCACAGGTGTGTAGTTCAGATCAAAATGAAGGACGAGTTCAAAGATGAGAGGTGTCAGAGCAAGGACGCCGGAAGAAGGGGGGTAGGAAGTGGGGAAGGTGCCATTGACCCCCCTACATACTTTACGCCCCTGGCACGATTTGGCATTGCTGCAGCTGTGATCCCATCACAAGATGGTCTCCAGTTTCCCTTGTGCTGATGACTGGCTGCATTCCTAGCTTACTGACACCCTGTCCGCTGTGAGTCTTACAGTTGGATCACATGCAAGTCCAAACTAAGTGGAGTGATGATAAATTCAAATCACTGTCAGGATTCCTGCGAGTGCATGTACATCATCACCCTCTTAATGCACTCAGAGCAACTCTGGGCTCACACTGCGACCGTAAGAAATGCCTATTCATCAGTTCACAACAGTCATTGTATTTAACTGATGGCAAGAAGGCTTATTGCTTGCTTCTGTAATTTATTGATTCTTCCGCATCTTTCCTTTCTCACATCATCTATCTTAACAAGTTATAAAATTCTCCCACATATCTTGCTGTGTTCCAGCGTAATGAAGCTGCCCCGAGCTGAATAATATAGTTGAGATAGTTAAGAAAAGACTTTTAACTTGTCATCTTAGTTTGTTTGGATTGTAAACATGAGGCAGTATTTGACATTCTTACTTTTTTATCTTTTATTGGATAAGCCATTGTTTCGGCAATAAAAGTCACTACACTATAATACATTTTAAAATCTTCCTTCCCAGGGTTTTTTAATTCACCAACATTAATCATATCATAAACACTCAGGGCAAACTCTTGACTGCCTTGTCTAATCCCTTGTGCTCCACAAGTCAATCTTGTCAGTCACACACATTCCAGCACATTCCCATGACCTGGCTGAGTTCATAAGGAACATAAACGCATGATGACGATAATTAGGACAATCGTGAAGAAATCTTCAAATTTATTGAGGTAGGTCAGGTCACTTGGCAGAGGTCATTATGTGCCTTATTTGGAAGCACGGTCTCAGTGAACTTAATGCACTCTGTAAAAGCGGTAACAGTAGCATGATGGGATTCTAAGCAAGAGGAAAAGTGGAGCAGACACACACTCCCTCTTTCCTCGCTTGCAGTGCCGAGACAGGAAATCCTCCTTTTGATTGTGAAATGAAGGAGCAGAATTGAGAACAATCCCTCAAACCCCGTCGTGTGGTGCCTGCACCTGAGATTTCTGCCATGGAGCCAATGACATGGGCAAACTGACAGAGAAACACAAACACATGCACACACACATTACTTGCATTGACTTAACATTGGACTTTATTATTTATTCCTCATTTTTATTTGAGCCTGCAGGATTCAGTCGCTTCTCTTCAGTCAGTCCTCAATATTACATGGCCAAACCCGAAGAAAACTGATTAGTTCTACCATCATCCAGCTCCGAGATCTGAATGAGTCAGGATGAGTTAAAACCTCCCTCTCATCTGTCCATTTGTTCATCCAAGGAGTAATTTTGTGTCAAAAGCCACATCTGCTGAAAAAAAAATAAAATTAAGGCAAATTTGCCTAGATTGCACACAAACTTACTTTGTAAACCCCTGTTGGCTCACCGCTTTTTGCTCGAGAAAAGAATTTTTCTCTTAAACAAAAACAGACAAATGTTTTTTTACCCCTTTCTATCAGATTTGGAGCATCTAAGTAAATATGACGACGTTGTCCTTGCTCACTTCAACATAAACAACTCGCAGTTATATCAACACTTTCAGATTCTGCCGTGTAGTTTCAGATTTTCTAAACTTTCCAACCAAAATGAAGGCATACTCCCTTGCTCATTTTCTTTACAAGCCAGTCATCCCACACTTTTGTTTGTTCTCAGTATCCTGTATATATCTTCAGAACCCATCCAACACATGATTCTCAGAGTATGCATCTGGATAATGCACTTCACTGGTTTTTTCCATTGATTGGCGTTGACTGCTCATTTTCTTAATACTTTCAGAATACTGATGTTATCATGGCACGAACCCCCATTACATATGCCACAGCTTGTTAGTGAAAAGGTCAAAGCCTTCTTCAGTGCAATGCAGCAATATGCAGGCATACTCAATAAACTGCATAGATTTGTACTTTTTGGCATTCTTCAGTGGCATGTTTCATGGATTTTCATTCAACTAAATCGGACAGTAATACCTTGTAATGTTCTTCCCCTAATGGCCACACTCAGTGGACACAACTCAAAGCATAGTGTTCACACAGTATTCACTAATAAACACATGAACGCCTTTGACATGTGGTTTAAATTAATTGGCCTCCCAACACATCCAAGGGTCATTAAACATAATCATTGTGGTCCTGCAGCCACATTCTCTCCATGCATTTTGTTTTTAGTGATAGAAACCAGGTTTTTTCCCTCGAAAATATATTGTATTTTTGGCCTTAGCTCACCAGTCTCGTTGGATTTAGCTGTTAGTCGTCCCAGAACAACTGGAGGCATTTTTTCATCCTCCCTTTCTTTTATTTCTGTTCGTCTGCACACATGAGGCCACCATGTCTGGGATCCAGAACGACCATCTCAGGAGTTACTCTGGGTCGCAGCCAAAAATCAGTCGAGAAATGAGGCTAGGGGATGTAGGTGGGGGTTGAGGGTGTCCACAGTGCTGCAGCAGCTTTCTGCGAGAAGGTCTCCAACTGCAATACCTCATCAGAATGAAAACAATTGGAATTCTCCTAATCAAGCCTATAAAGTTTTTTGTTTTTTTTACTTTCACATTGGCTCTGGCTGGAGTCGCTGTGTTCACGTTTCATTGTGCACCCCATCACTGCTGTGACCCGGGGCAGATTTCAATTTTGATGTCTGTCACAGATGATGAAAGTGTTCGGGAATGTTTATCTAATAAATGGGGTCATTGTTCATAAATGCTGTTACGAGCATTGCAATAAAAGAATATTAATAAAAAAAAAAAGACATTGATGGCTTGGAACTGTTTGGCCACACTTTTACTGTAGCCAGTGTCATGCGTGTTTGAGATAGAGGATGACCTTTTGCTTTCTCTGTTGTGTGTTCCAGGTGTGTATGTACCACAAGGTGCTGGGATTAGACCAGGAGGCACTGGACCAGGAACTGGATACTATCCAGGTGACAAAAGCTTCCAGTGACTGTCTGGACAGTTTAAACACAAAATAATTCAGAACACAGCCACAACAAACAAAGTCTGTTTGTCTTTAGCAGAGTTATAGCAGTTAAATTATACTACTGCAGACCAGAGGTTTCACTAAAAAGAAACACTAGTATAAACAATATCTTAATGTGAACCTGAAATTGAACTAAAAGTAAAGATACTCACAGGATGTGTAGAAATGTAGTCATGTGTAGTTAATGTTAAAAGATAAAATGATTATATACTGTATACATATATGACTGTAATTGACAATGTTTTGCCATGAAATACAAACATTTCACAGTTGGTTTGATGGTTGAAATGCACACCTTTAGGATAATGTGATATTAATGTTTCAAACAGTTTAAAATAAGTCACTCACAGTTGCTTTAGTCTTTTGCAAAACCCCCTAACCATTAGTGCTCTTTGCTTTTCCTTCATGCGATATAGTATCACATTAAAGCCTGATGTTCACAGTAAGGCAAACTCATAAAACAGCAATGAAATGCCAACTTTCTGGAACTGATTATTGTCACATAATAAGAAGAGATTGTGACCGCTCCCTCCATGTTGTAGGCATTGACTTAATATATATATCTCTTCCCATACCCAGATGACAAGCATCATTAGCAAATTCCTCCAACATTACAAAGCTGTCAGATTTCCTGAGAAACATAAATAAGTAACAGTTAAAGGTCAAGTTCCTTAATACTGTTGTGTTCAAAGTTCTATATACTGTATGGGCAACTGTATAGCTGTCATGTAGCTCAGTTTGTGTTGACCTTTGTGGTTTAATTATGCTGCACTCTCACTGTCGAACTTATAACTACCACCATAGGAGGGTGTGCCAGTATCCTGTGAAAAATTATTAAGTAAACAAGCACAAATAGATATACAGGTATGCATACATACATACATACATATACTGGTGTACAACATATCATATTACTGTACTTTCATCGCAGTATGGTCACTGCTCCGTCATAATATAAAAACGCCGCAACACACTCTTGTGGTGTCCCTAAGAGAAAGTAAGACGGACGTCAGCTGGTGTAATGATAAATTGCTGGGCCAAAAAACTGTCCATTACATCACTACATGTAGGCATACCTTAACTTTATACTCTGTATGATTGTTGTTTTACAAGGGGGTGCTGGAGGAGTCCCTGCGGGCTATAAACCAGCTAAAGCTGCAGGTGAGTAGCAGAGACATTAGATTTATGTTTTTTTCCCCCATCTACTGTATAAAATACATTTATCAGAATCACATCTGGTTCATTCTGAACTGGTATACTACAGTTTCAGTGATTTTGATACAAGAAAGTGTTTCTATGTAGGAAATTATATTGTAAAATATTTAGAAATCAGTCTTGAATACTTTTTTTTTCTTTTTTAGAAAAACGCTTTTATCCTCATGATCACCTGATACATGGTGGATTTTATTATGAATCAAATGTTTAATTTGTTTCTTTATGGTTATTCAATAGTTCTTTTGATAAATTATGAAACTTTATTCTTTCAATGATTTATTGAACTTTATTCCAGGTTGATCTGAAACTACCTGCAGAGGTTCATATGTGAAATGTTTGCTTTAACTCATTATAAATTCAATCTTTTCCATATGGTCATGAAAGCAGTGTTGCTTTCCCAGGGTCCTGGTTGTCTTGTCCAAATGGCCGTTCCCCTCTTTGTACTTAATGCACAACCACAGATATTCTATCTGGTGTTTGTCATTTCACACATCCATAGCAAATACACTCAGCTCTGTATACACAGTCCACTTTAGCAACAGTTCACCAACCATAGTGTCCTGGCATGGCTTCAGCGGCCATTTGCTGAACAAGTTTGACCCTGTGCACCTTTTTATAGCTATGAGTACTTAAGCCACGACTGCAGGAAGAACTGACGTGATGAGGCTATGTAATTGTGATATTCTTATACTGTGAGTTGATTCTTGTTAGTTGGAGCACCCAACAGTGTCACATTTACAGCATGTTAACTAAAACAAGAAGAAATCGTTCCAAAGACAAATTCCCTGTCAACACTCAGCTTATGTTTGGTCAGAGATCGAGAAGAAACACATGGTGAGACTTCCTTGTCACACCACCACAAGCCAAGAATAATTAAATCCTTGGGATATTGCTGTGGCAATAAACGATGTGTGTGGGGCTAACCACTGTTGTTTAGCCAGTTTATTGGGAAACATTGAGATTTGCAAATTTGAAGCCTGTTACCTATTTCTCTGGTACAAGCTCAGTGGTAAGTAATGATTATCGGGATCTTAGCAATGGCAACCCTAAATGATAATAATGACATGACATGAACATTGTTAGCAGATGATAATGATAAATGTTGACAACAATAATGACGATGACATTATTGATCACAATCACACCTATGTATGTATGTGTTTTACCCTGACAGTAGGAGGTTATGGAGGTGGAGCCCGTGGTTTGGGGCCAGGTGGTCTGGTACCAGGAGGTGTTGGACATGGTGGCTTGGGCATTGGAGGACTGGGAGCAGGTATGAAGATACAAAACACTTGCAGACACTGTTTTGTTATAGCAGAGTCAGACAGCATATAATCTCTATAAACAGATATCTGCATATGAATGCATAATCTGTAGGCAACGGGACAAGATTTTGGTATCGGAAGCGTTCTGGTTTCCGTTAAATCATTTTTGAGTGGGCTTTGGTTGCATGCAAGTAAACTGTCCATGTGGAGAGCAAAAGAGGTGGAACGCATTGGCTGAAATGCAATGTCGGAACCCATTCGCTATCGTCTGATGACGATTTAGCTTTTTATTAGTTAAAGAATAAACTGTTAACTTAGTGTAAACTGGCTACTTGTGAAACAATCCGGTCGTAGACGTCTCTCAACTCCAACTCCATTTCCGCGTCTTAAGCTAATCGGACTGTCATCAATGACCGGTGCACGAAAGAGGAAGTCTTGTCCCAGATATCCGCTGGCTACACTGGCGCGTTGCCCCCAGAGGCTAAATCGTCGTAGTCAGACCAATAGCCGATGGGTTCCGAGATATATGGCAACATGGAAAATGTTTTGATATTACAGGGCAAAAGCATAGCCTCACATGCATTTTACTTGTTTTCACCCAACAGGAGGTGGTGGAAAGCCCCCTAAACCAGTTAAGCTGGAACATTTACGCATGGTATTGTGTTTATGGAAAATGGTGTAAAGTATTAGAAAGGGCAGATTTTATGCTGTATGTACATATATTAAAATAGTATGGAAAATACATCATTTGTCATGTAAAAGAACTGTACAATTAACAGTTTAATGAATTACTCAATACTAAGATGTAGTCACAACCCTGTGTTCTTACTGTACAGTACAGTACAATACAGTAATGGCTGTAAAGCAGTACTCTAATAGAGGTGAACAGATTTGTTTTGTTTACATGGAAAATTCCTCTGCACTATATTGTTGAAGTGCCTTGTCAGGAAGGAAATATAATGTATTGTTTTGGGGTGGATAAAGTAGGTCAATGTATAGACTACGTTATGTTCACACACCAACAAAATAGGGAGACCTGCACAGATGCCTCGCACCGGCTAAAGAGAAACAGCCTTTTGATTGGTTTTCACCAAGTTTTTCTTATCACCCCTGTGTTTTTGTCGGGGTTGGTTCACACTGGTTTGGCAGCTGTTTGGGGCGTCCTGACTGGGTGGGACCATACAGAGATTGTACGACTCCTACACCTCTGCTGTATTAGGGAGTGATGATTGGCAGAGTGCAAATGGCCATCAACGCCTGCCAAACAATGGTGCCAGAGCACTGATTAATGTTATTGTAATGTTCGACCCTTACAATATCTGGAAACCTGCGTGTTGAAATTGACCACGGCCCTTCTCTCCGATACCCTACAGTAAATATTTTCCTTTGCGGTTTCACAGTCTGCGCTGCATTGGTGCTTTAGCAATGTTTACCCTTCGTTTAATTTCCGTAAGCACTGCTGATACAATCTCAGCCTACCTCTATGTGTTTAGAGAGATAAGGAACCAAGCCATCGTCTTATAGTCCTGATAACACATGGAGCGGGTTACAGAAGGGTCCCTCTGGAGTGCCACATCCCCGCCCTCTAACAAGAGTTGCAGGACCTAATATCCAGTATTTGGTGGAGGTTTATTTTGGCTGGGATCTGCAGAGCCTTACTTGGGCTTACCTTGGCTTTTGTATGCATTTGAATTCTCCCTCTTGTTCGTGGAATACAATGTTAAAAGCAGCTCCTCATGTTTTTGAAATTTGTGCAATTTGGGTCTGGGTGCTCCCTCCCATACTAATCTCTGTTGTACGGAAAAACCTCTAACACAGAGCTCAGGGTCAGCTCAGGTTTTACACATTTTTTAAATGAAAGGAGAGACTTAAATTCGCTAAAGGGTTGTAATATGTTCCACTTCATGGTAACTGTCATTGTAATTTTATCCAGTAATCTTTGAGTGTTGGTTTCCATCAGTGGTGACATTTCATATTGGCAATTTCCATTCCAGCAGCTATGAAGCTATCCAAATTCGGATATGACAACTTTTTACATATCTTACAAGTATAAAGTTTCCATTACTGTACAAATGCACGTCCACAGTTCACCAGCAGGTAAGCCTCTCACAATAGCAGGTGGAATCCATCTGTATCAGTTAGTCAGTGTCTGGTTTGTGTCGCAGAATACATGCCAGAAGAAATTATATGCTACAAGCATATGTAAAAGATGCTGACCCCTTTTATTAAAGGCAAAGTGTGTAGCATTTAGGGGGATCTATTGGCAGAAATCAGTGGGCAACCTCCGGGTCTGAAAAGTGAAGCCAATGAGGAAGTGTCTTAAACTTGCATTCTTTCTAACAGCCAGCAGGGGGCGACGACTCTTGTTGTGAAAAGAAGTCTGATTGTATAGAAGTCTATGAGAAAATGACCCTACTTCTCACTTGATTTATTACCTCAGTAAACATTGTAAACATGAGTTTATGGTCTCAAACGCTAGTTTCAAGTCTTCTTCAATACAGCATGATGTTCATTGAGTAAATTATGGTCCCATTTAGAGTCAAATAGACCATAAAGCAGGGTATGCTTTAGGGCGTGGCTACCTTTTGATTTAAAGGTTGCTACCACAGCGTTGTCCGGTCTGGGAGTTGTCCGTGTTTTTGTCTTACAACTTAAACAACAACTTACCTTTCACAGTGTGTTTTCAGTTTATGAAAGTTAATTGTAACATTTTGGTCGCCCAAAAATGTCTTATTCAGATTTCGGTTGTACTTAGCTCCACACTCTCATGTCACTTCTGGTTGCAAAAATCTAAGATGGGGACAGCCAAAACGCTGAACTCAAGGCTTCAAAATGGCAGTCCACAAAGCAATGGGTGGCGTATGTCTTCTTTAGTGTATAATCACCTGAAAATAAGAATCGTTGTGTTTTTGTTAGCATAGAATGAGCCATTTATATCTACATATGGAGCAGGTCCTCTTCACGGAGCCAGCCGCCATGTTTCTACAGTAGCCCAGAACGTACAAACCAAACACTGGCTCTAGATGGGGCCATTCACGTTTTCATGTTTCCGAAAAGGCCACCGTAGTTCTCCTACACGCTTGGCACACGGGAGAAGTTTCAGTTGCCAAATCCTACAGACTGCACCTTTAACCTATTAATATATAAAGCAGGATTCTGTTACTAAAGAGACACAAATACAAACAATGGTAAACTACTCACACACACACACACACACACACATGAAGAGAGCTGCCATTCATTCCTGTGTGGAAGCCAAGCAGTGACATTACATTCCACAGATACGCACCTTGCCTGGCCACTAATGGAGAACAGCAGCTGGCTATGTGAGTAGCGTGACTGCAGTGAATTGCAGCGTAGCTCATGCAAGACCTTGTAAATGTTACACTAATTGTGAAGCCTGTCAGCATCCAGCTTTGACAATACACTGAAAGCTGGAAAGAGGAACTTTCTCTTTAGGAACAGCTGTTGGACACCGCCTCCTTTCCTGTGTTCCCTCAAGCAAAGGTGGATTCAATCCTTGTGGTGTTGTTGCCAAAACTTGGCTTTTGTAGGCTAGCCTCTTGTCACTTTCAGACAGTGTTAAGGCCGTTAACAAGAAACATAAAGGTTACTGTTTTTGCTGTTGATTAGTTTTATTGTACCGTTGTAATAGTCTGTTTTAGGTTGAGAGAAGATGTGTCTGGGTGGGATATCTACAGTATGTGTCCATGCTTAGCCTGCCAGTTGACTCCCTGAAAGCAATACAAATTGAAGATAACAGAAAGACAACATCCTGTCAGTCCCACAACACTACCACATCAATCTTAGTGCAATGAAAACTTATGCATTTCTCTGCCTAGATTATAGATATCACATAGTAGATGGATGAAATACTATAGTCACCATTGTGTTTTTAATATTTTGTCCATCCTTATTATCAATGAGGGTCTACACAACTACATACATGAAACATCTCTCGTTATTGCTGTGCTATTTATTAGTATCTATGCACATAAAGTGTGTGTGAAAGAAAATAATTATGACTAAATGAAAGAAACTGAAGGCTGGCTGGCAGTGGGTTGTTTTTCCCTCGAGTTGGCATCAGCAACTAGCTCGAGCAGAGCCCCCACGAGCGGTTAGCCCAAACTGTAATCATCGTAGACGTTCTTGTACTAGTTTGGATTGTTTTGCAGTTGGTTCGACCTGGAAATTGACAATGTGAGCCTGATAATATGAGCAATGCAGCTCAGCAGCACCACAAACCACAGCCTCCCTCATGAAGGTATGATTTATTGCAGCGCTGTTGTATTAATAGTTTTAGATAAATATACTAAATAAACTGGAGGCTGAGTGATATAGTCCTCACTTCTTATCTCACCTTTATTTTGGCTCTTTCACTGCCTCTGAAAAACATAACAATGTGAAGTAATGGAAAAATAGTAAAAAATAGTCCCAACAATTAGATGCAAGATAAGATCATACTTAGAAAAATTGCAATACACATATCATTTAAGATGATGGATTACATTGGTCAATGCTGCAACATGTCTCAGAGTTCTGAAATCTTGGATCATTTGACGTCTGTGAGGGAAGGCGAACCTGCAGTAGAACAGAGTTGTAGCTTCTGACTTTAGAAAATACATAACTCACTTTAAAGGGGAACACCACCCAAATGAGGAATTCCAATGATACTTCCATGGCCTAGGAAAGTTCAATCAATATTTGTGAACATGAGCTACTCTCTCTCAAAGCCAGAAACCAGAGAAGTAAGTCTCAAACTTGTGATGTCATAGGGTATAAAGTCTGGAGCTGCTCCATAGACAATGAATGGAAGTGTGATTTTTCTGGACCCACAGAATGATTGTTTTCTTTTTTATACCCAAATGAGCTTTATTACATTGTAATGTTGTCAGTTGTGAAACAGAAAATGTTGCAATCTGCAACCTCATCGCTAAATGCCGCCAAATCCCACAGACTGCACCTTTAAACTTAGACAATACTGTAGGAATAACATGTATGAATTTTGAAAAATGGGCATAGTTCCCCTTTAAGGATGTTGCTAGAAATATTGCTCATGTGCAGTTCACCACCCACCCACTCATTTTAAAGTACAAAGTTTTAATCATTTTCAATATTATGTGTATCTTTATACGATTTAAAACGCACAGCCCATAGATACACCTGATTCTTTGATCTTCAAACCCTCTGGTTCATATCAGGGTCATTGTTTGAAGAAGCACTGAGCGTACTTGTCTGCTTCACAACAGGAAGAGTGAAGAAAGACAGAGAAACGGAAAGATAAAATGGATATGGGGAGGACCGAGAAGAGACAGGGTGAAGCAAGGAGGACGGAACGGACCAATAACTCTTGCGAACATACCGTATACTGTATATGTCACACACAAACACACACACACACACACACACACACACACAGACACACATTATATGCACTCACACAACACACATGCTTGGAGAGCTTGCTGAAAGAAACGAGACTGATAGATTGCTGATGAAAGTGTTTAGCCAAAAGAAGATGAGCTTGGACGAGGTTTAGTCTCCTGGAGCACATATGCTTTTCGTTACTGGCGCTCGGACCTGTCCTCTGAGCTGTCAGAGACTGGAAGAATCTGCATGTGAATGTGCATAACCGTCCGTCAGTGTATGTAAATATGTTTATGGTCTTGTGAGCACATGTGAACACACAAACACTTAAATACTGAATATGTATCCTGACATTGGTTTGGGGACATACAGTATCTCAGCACACACAGACACACACAGACACACACCATAAGTTAAGTGTGAAATATGCCATTTTCTTCTATTCTTACCCACTTATCTTTCCTCCCCTTCTCCTCAATCTATTATACGCTGAGTCTTAGTGTCAAGCTTTCAATACCTTGGAAGCTGAACCGTCTGCAGTCAGAGCCGAACCGCCCCCACACTCGACTCAGCCCACCCAATATACACACAGCCATCACAGCTTGTTTGTTCACATTTGAAATGCCTGTTGCTTCCCAAACAATTTTTCTTGGATGATGTCACCAGACGTTGTTAGCGTCTCCAATAATCTCACGAATCATCTCAGGAATTAGAATGATATCGGAGTAAAGCAAGATAAAGATAAGGGCTTTATTAGTTTTTAGGGATTCACCGATTGCGAAATTCTGGGCTGATACCGATACAGATGTTTAAGATAACAATTTGGCCGATAGCCGATACCAATGTTTTTGTTTATTTTGTTATTTATTCCCCTTTTTTGGCCAGGGAAACAAAGACCTCTTTGTTTTAAAAAGATAACTGAGCTGGTTTAAAGTCATTCAGCATTTCATCACACCATCTTTGAATGAGCACAAATTCAATCATACAAATTTATGAAACAACCTTTAATATATCCTTCTTTCACATGAAATGAATATATATATATATATATATATATATTCTTTTTTAAATAACTGCTTCAAAAGCCTTTTCAGCTGCTATACAACTACCTACTCAATGAGAAGAATGTTTCAGTACTTACTGTATTTAAATGTTAATTAAATGTAAATGTAAGAAACACAAGCTTTTCTTACACATAGACTTCACTTGGACGGGCCGCCTTTATATTAACGGCCGTCCAAGTATATTTCGCGACCTATTGTAGCCTTTTTAATTTTTACTTTTTTATCCGTCCGAGAGAGCGACGGCGTCCACAATCGATTAACTGGTGGACTAGTATCGCCAGGACGCCACCGGGGAGCGGATGAATACCTTCGCTCTGCTGGTGCAGCCTCAAGCCTCGAGGCGGGACTATGATGTGGCGGCCCTGACGTCCTGCTGCACTCTGTTCACCCGAGACTGGATCCCAGTATGGTGGACGGACTGCTCCACTGCTGCACAGCATGGAGGATGGTCCCACTGTAACGTACTGGGTGCTGCATCACCCCTCGTTGGACTGATAGGCTTCTAGTGACACATTACACACATACGAGGTTCGCTCCCATCCAGACCGCAGTGATTCTTTTTTAGAAGTCTTGTAAGCCGTTGTTTTACCGCTAAATTTAACGTTGAACATAACAACGTTCTTGTAACTGATCTTTCTCTGAGACAGTGTAATACACCCACATGGCCGACTTTTTCATTCCCTTTTATTTGGCGGCGCATGGCACCTGCCGTCATGCCAGAGTTCTTTAAAGTAACTGGTTACTGTTGTCCGAGACCGACCGCGAATAACCAACACAACATTTAGCCAGCGCAAAGGTGATGAAAAACAACAGATAAACATCAGACACTGCCATTTGCTGATAGTCAACAAGGTGAATATCGATCATTAGTGATTTTCTGCCAATAAATTGGTGCATCCCTATTAGTTTTTATTGGTGTCTATTCAGTCACACATGCCACACATTACAGTTTATAACTGTGGTGTTTTCCCCCACACTGAACCGATACTTCCACTATGACTCAATAACAGCTCGCCAGCCATTACCCAGTCTGTTCTGTGTCATGTTTGCATCGTAGTTCTCTAGTGAGCATCTTACCACCATTGTAATTTATTTCCATGTTCACTGTGTTAGTTGATGAGCCATCCCTTGGCATGCTCTCACGACCTCTCCCCTGCTCAGTTTGCCAGCAGGTCTGGAGCACTATCGTCCATCTGGCAGCACAGCACAAGTGTTGTTTATGTAGTGATGGAGAAAGCGTCCATGAAGACAGATCACCGGTTGAATGACCTTGTTGTAGTTATTGGTTTGAAGTGGACTGAAGTCTGGTAAATCGGAGGGCCTGTTTTTTGGATTTGTGGCTGAGTAAGTAATTGCAATGATGTTTTGAGTTAGCAGAGGAGCTGAGAGTTTCATTTACAGTAGATGTTTTGTTATGCAAATATAGTATGGTGTAGTATATTTTATGTGTTCCACACTGGGCGAGTAGCTGTAGCTTATCAAAATGTGCAGCATAAGTGAGAGAAGGGAACATATTTACATACATGGCACGGCAATGTTAGAAACATTGTTTATGATGATTGATTCACACAGAGCTTACAGTATGTCTGAGCTGAAGAGTAATGCAGGGCATTACGATGTAATAGGGCTGTGTATTGGCAAGAATCTGGCGATACGATACATATCATGATACAGGGGTAATGATTCAATATATAAGGCGATATATTGAGATTTTTTTAAATTTAATTTTAGGAAATCTGTCTAATAGTATAAAAAACACACCAGAAAGATTCTTTATGTTTTCTAGTTTCATATCATGCCAGTATCACTCTAGTTGCACTTTAGCTTTTAAACTGAGCCCGCTACAACCTCCGAAACATCAAATAGCGACCAGGCCCGTCAGATTTTTGAGGTTAATTAAAAATCGATACTGTGTTTTGGAGAATCAATACAGTATCACAACACATAATATGGTGATACTCAAGTGTATTGATATTTTCTTACACCCCTACAATGTAAAGTATTGCTTTAAGTTGTCATTCAACTTAAAGCAATACTTTTGAATGCAGTATGATTTTAAATAGTCACTGTAACAGGTGTCTTTAGTAAGTCATTTACAGTATTCTTGAATTATTATATCCCCGCGTGTCACACTTTCGTTTCCGGAGCAGAACTCGGACACTATTTAACTTAAGAACTTCAAATCTGGTATGATGGTTGACAGTGTGGTCTAGTTATGCCTTTTTCTAGGATGCCCAAATTTTTTTAAATTTTTTCATAAGGGCAAAACATTTGGACCTGCTTCAGTAGGGGTCAAGCAGTGAGCCATGCTCACTTTTGCCTTGTTTCTTTTAGTAAATCTTGTCTTCCCAGTGCAGTTTTAGTGTATTTTGCCATTTTAGTGTATTTTCAAATGATGTGAGTCACTGACATCTCACCTCAGTGGATTTCTGGATTTCTCAATACTCTGACTCAATACTAGACCCAGTGTTGGACTAAATGACTTGTGAAGATGAGGGCTTTTTACATGACTTCAGCTTTGGCCTTATACAGTAGGTATCCTGATGTGTTAGCCCATGTTGCAATACCTCTACATACATGTAATGTACAATTTGGTAAGCTTTTCCACTGTCAATGACGATTTATCTCTCACTTGTTTTCCTTTGTAGAGCATCCCATATGTGTGTCATAGTGAGATGCCTCAGATGGC
The DNA here is from genome assembly GCA_916700685.1 of Adelosebastes latens. NCBI lineage: Eukaryota > Metazoa > Chordata > Actinopteri > Perciformes > Sebastidae > Adelosebastes > Adelosebastes latens. Next base: position 88,993 of record CAKAKR010033852.1, read on the forward strand.
TGCACACTGATCATAGCCTGTATAATGACTTGGGAAATGCTTTTGAAGCTGACTCAATGAATCTAACGTCAGTGTTTCAATGTGCACGTTTTGAGTCGAGCCGACCTGTTGGACACTACTCTCAACCCTGAGTTGTCAGAAAAGTATTCAGTAAAGTAGCAGTTAGATGCATATGTGGACCATCTGGAAGAGGAAACACACTTGGCCAACTTTACATACCATGGCTATTGATGTGTTTGTTGACTGTTTTTCTCTACTTGTGCATTATTTGCACAATTGAACTTCTCTAGTCACGGAACATACTTATTAGAAATGAGCAGTTTTTCGAAATTGGATTCTCTAAGTGCACACGTACTCTGTGAACTACTGTATGTACTCTAACGCTTACAGTATGTTTCTGCCTTGTCCGCACGGCTTTACAGTACATGCTGTGAGTGTGTGTGCCAAGCTAAAATGGGCGATGGTATAAGCTTTGGGTTAGGGATACTCTTCAGACAGACTCAGTGTTGGCAGCGCAACTGTGACATTCCTTTAAAAGTGCATAAAAATTAGAACAGCAGAGGCTCTCAACTCTCACAGAAACTGGTCGTGTTTGGTCGACTTGAAAGCTTATAGCATAGCTTGTTCTGCTCCGTATGACTTGCAGCATAAACAATGACATCACAAACTCAGTGGATATGGTTTAATGCATGGCGTACAAATGAACACAGTTTGAATTAAGGGACAGCAGTAATGGCCCTCGGACAGATGTGTTTGAAATAAAGCATGTGTTTGTGGAGGTGAGGGACTCACAAGGGCTCAGGCTGGTGAGGTCAGGCAGCCACAGACGTCACTGGGCAAAGCAGCCTACGGTAGTTTGGCACGGTGGCAGTGCTTGTAATCCACATGATGTGTAATGGTTAGAGTTAACGTTAATTTGGAGCCATTTGTAGGACGCCTCAGAGATGATGTGTGTGTGTGTTGTCAATGTGTGGTTGTAGATTGTTGCTTCATCATTGTAAGGGCTTACAACATAACAAAACAGAGCACACGGTCTTCTTTAGTATGATGTAATTGTACCCTATAAAAATGACCACCCATATCAACAATGGCTACACTGATTTTGATCTGGACGCTGCCCCAAAAGCAAAGACGTTAGAAAATGAGAACCTTAGACCTTTCCCTGTTTGTCTGTAGGAGCTCTGACAGTTGTGCACTTGGGGTCATCTGGCAAAAAGGGAGGCCGAGGCTTTGGGACCTCTCATTGATAGTGTCAATGACTCCATGGAAAAGGAAAGCGAAAACAATAAAAGGCTTGCCGCCAAAGTCGGCTGGCTCCCACCAGCCAGAGAGGGAGAGAGTTTGTGTGTAGCAGTGTGACTTTGTGAATGCTTAATTAGTCCAACATGCGACCAGTCCAGCTTCTCACAGCTCGGTGCCCGTGACTGACAGCACCGAGAACCTGGAAGTGACAAGGAGCAGGGGAGGTCACAGGAGAGGGAGGGTGTAGAGGAAGCAAGGGGAGCTTGAATGTGTCCACTTGTCTCACGCGATCTGGAATCACTACAACACCTCGCATCATTCGGCTTGATCCAGCTTGTCCTGCGTCACCTCGTAAGAATGCAATCCATCCACCAACTTGGAAGTGGAACAGTGTGATAATTTGATACTGATAAAAATATGGTGTCATGACAGTGAAGGACATAATGATGCGCTTCGCTTTCAAAGTGAAAATATATATGGGGCCACAGCCGAAGAACAGGATCTTCCTGTCAATCACAGTAAGACGATGATTCTCTGGGGACCTCCAGGGAGCCTTTGAAGATATCATGAAGATATTCATCCCATTACGTGCTATTGCAGCATTTGCACTGCTGTAGCACACCTCTGAGCTTCTTGCAACTATCCTGTACACTCTGTGTGTTTTAGGTTTGTACAGTAAATCCAGTGTTTAGCTAAAGACTCACAATTTGTCATTCCCTTCTGCCATTTTTCACATTGACACTGGTTATTAAAGAGACATATGAGTTGTAATTGTGTCCCCAGGCTTTTCAGCAAACAAACATTTGTTCTTAGACTGTTCGCTTGATTAAATATGAGCTAAAACAAAGAAAACGCTGAGAAACAAGTACCAAAAATGTCCTGGACATTCCAGAGCTCCAGCTCCGAAGTCTGCTTTCCATGGGTCTGCCGTCAGTTACGGTGGATCTCTGCCATGGAATTCTTTGCTCTCTTAAATTAAACCCTTACCAGGCCCAGCTGGTTCACAAAGTAGGGAGAAGGGGAGAGGGGGAGGAGATGGAAAGGAGCGGGCAAATCCATCTTTCACTTCTCACGTTTGGCTTCCTCTGGCTGCTGCTATTAACACCTCACGTCTGGTCGGCGCAACCCCTCGCACAACTTTTGGAGAGGAAAGAGCGAGAGAAAAGGGTTGGAGAAACGGGGAGAACAAGAGAAAGAGGTTGAGGGCCGAAGACAATGTTTTGATTAATGTCTCTTGTATTCCTCTGGTTCTGAAACGGAGGATTACCTTACCTAACCCCAATGGAGCATGAGCAAGACGGTTCAGTTTTGAGATTGAAACCAGATACTTCGGTTCACACTGGCTCCCATCCATCACTTGTACTGGACCAGAGTTTGAGAACATGACTGGTCACTGAAAGAACTAACCTTGCTGTCTGGCCAGTTTTATCCCAGTGTCAGACTTCACTTTGAATACCAATGTACATGACATGGTGCAGCAATGAATATGGCAGCCCGTCACTCGTCACATTTTCATTCCTCTAAAAACTAGACTCCTTCTTTGTCAGAGAACGTCTAGACTTGCGTTTACTCGTGTACCCACACTGGGATCATTCTTAAGCCAGCCGCCACAAATGAATCACCACTGTTGGATGATGCTCAAATACTGTATTCACTGCCACACCGTCCCAAATTTCAACTCAACAACCTGCAGGTGCACTTGTCACTGCACAGCTGTGAGCCAGTGGTCTTTTCTGAATGGAAACTGGCTAGTAAACCTTGTGTCTGTCGCACTTTTCTTTTAGAAATCTAAATGGAGGAAACTATGATGCATTGCCGTTCTGCATCACTTACCTTCCAATCTCCCTGGCCCTGAGTCCTCCCTCCTGTGTAGTATTGGGTTTCTGCCCCCCCGTCTTGTACTCAGGGTGTTGACCTTTTGTAGGGTTCCTTTGTCCAAGGTTTGAAGGCAGTTGGGGTTTCATGTGGTCTCTCTGGCTTCTTATTATCCTATGAGGGTCACAGAGAAAATAAGCCACCACATGAGTGCACAGAAATCCTTCAGCTTGTCAGCAATAATCTAAATACTGGGAGCAGCACCAAAGAAAAGCGATGATTTGATATCGGGGTCATGGTGCAGACTTTCCATGTGTGTGGTTCATGACAACAAACAACATTGGTGTAGACTTCCAATAATGTGTGAGCTAAGACAGGTCTATTTGTGTGAGCTGACGTGCTGTAACAATAGCAGTCCAACAAAAGCATGCTTGTTTGAGCTGACAGGATGGCGTAAATATGGCTAAACAGAGAGCTTTTTGTGCAAAAACTCTCCCAAATATACATATATCAGTGGATGGATGCCAGACCAACAATGGTCCAGATTTTGTTAGCGTGTTCTCTCACTTTGACCCTGAAAATACACAACCTCCAGGGTAGTATTTGTTACGTGAGAGCGTTTTATTTTCCCAGTGTCTAGTGATGTCAGAACTACATAGTGTAAAGTTTCTTCCTTGTCTAAACCTTGCGTCCGCCCAAGGCCTGCAATCATGGTCACACACACAGACCCTCTCAGGCTGACTTCTGCGCGTCTGCGTCTTGTCTCCTGATCTCGAATCAGAGAGTTGAGCTCAACGTGGCAGGTGCTGGTCGACCCTGAGCATGGCTGCCAGAGCCAGGTTGGGTCATGCACATGTGAGCACAGGTGGGCCAGATGATGGATGAATCCTTTAAGTCCTGCCTGTCTCCGCTCTCTCCTCGTGTTTCTCTTCCACTGACACGCATAATCTCTGTTACGCAGACTGTGCTGCATATTTCCAACACTCACAATGACAAACACATACATCTCATGAAACAGTCTGTAGTCTGGAGGCTAGACCAGACGGTACAGTTTTAAAGGAACATTTCAAGCCAGACATAGTTGTTTTAAGGGTTTTAGGCATCAGCAGTGTTCCATATGCCTTGTAACTATCTAATTATTTGTCCGTTTTCCTGTCCATTTTTATGGTATGTGGAGCTCACTGATAAAAATGAGACAAATGAGACAGATTCCTCGCGTCAACTCAAGAGACACTGGAAAAGGGAAAGCCTTAGATCCATCTGATTTATACAAGAATTGATTGCCGTTGTTATTACTTCGAGGTGTGTCTGGGGATGGTTGAGCAATCGAGGAGAATCGAGCTGAAAGCTGTGAAGGAGATGGATTATTGCGAGGACGCTTAGCTTAGCGTCTGGGCTCGCATTGCATGCTCAGTGTGTGGGCCAAACGCTTGGCAAGGCCAATGCCCACATTTGTTTTGACTAGGCTAGGTCATGAAACTCCACACTTCCAACCTTCTGTCGGTCTCTCCCAGCACATTCCTCCTCCTCGTCAGTATCATTACCTGCACCCTGCAGATTCCTGGACTCCAAGCTCTCGCCCTCCAGTTTGATCCCCACCCCACCCCCCAACCCTCCCTCTCCCTTGTTCAGCTTGTTTCCCATGCTAAGTTGCTCTCACCCCGGATTTTTTGGCTTACAAGTATTGATGAAAACAAGTTCCTTGATGGACTAGCTTGCTGGCAGCATTCAAATTTCCTCTTGTTTCAGAAACAGTCATTACTCCAACATGTTTATCTCTGATTGGGGAACTTGTTCACCTCATAGCTTCTTTTTATACAACCCAGAGAAATACAGTTCTGAGAATCATGTGCCCGACATGTTTTACAAACCATGCAGTCTCATATGTTAGCCCTAGGAAATGGGAATAACTCTTTGACAGTTATCTGGAGAAAGTTAAGTTCAACTTAATAAATCTAGATTTGAGTAATATACTATAGGTCTACTGTACACAAATATTACACTTGATTTATTACATTTTTTATGTTCGGAGATGTCTGACAAAACAAAGGTAAACAATGTTGGGATGTATTAAATTACCATTTTTACATTTTAATTTGAACATTTTTTTTTACATGTCAGTCCTATAAGAAGTTGTCAGTTGGTTTTCACTTCTTTCTCTTCTAGTTCATACCAGCTACTAGACCCAAACAATACAAGACAATTTTAAGTCTTCTAATGACATTTAAACGTGCCTAAATGTTCACGTTTTAAGATTTATGGCTGAGATGAAACATAATTTAGTTTAATTTTCTGTATGCATAATGTTTTAGGCTGTATCGTGGGTTCCACCTTCTCATTTGGGCCCATACTTTTAAGGATATCTATTTCTATGAGCAGGTGATGAGCATTTTATTTCCTTTCCCTTTTCCCACACTTTGTCCATTTCTCTATCTTCTTCTCACATTTTTTGTTATTTTCAGTAAGCAGAAACACAAGCTGGGATATAACTTTCTTCCAAGTCAGGCCAAAAGTTTTTGCCGCCCATAGATTAGTTTGGGGCTTTTGGTCTCGGGCAGAAACAGACTGCTCCCTCCAGTGTTTAGAATACAGCATAACCAGATGATTTAACTGTTTTTTTATGTTTAGTCTATCATGTTTCTTATCAGTGGGAGTCAACTCTTTCCCCAGTGCCCAAGGTGCAGTCCTTGGCTTTAGAAGAATAAATGTTTTCAATCAAACTTAATTAAGCACACATGATATTGTGTCATATTTTATGTGCTTTATTTTTTTTAAGTAGTACTTGCAGGTCCTGGGAAATGTTTTGATAAAAAAAGGATTGATGGGTTATTTTTATTTAAGAGTAATTACTGCTGAATAAATCACTACTAACTCATTATAGCCACAGTGACGAAAGCTGTGCTTCTTTTCTTTGCCCTCATCTACAGTTTGTAGTACAGTCATTCTCACTCTGTTCCTTTCTCTCCACTCTACTGCCTGTCCATCTTTCCCATCCAGGTTATGGCAATCTAGGAGTTGGTCTTGGAGGTGGAGGCCAGGGAGCCGGAGGCTATGGAGGAGGTGAGTTACTAACTGGAATTGGTGTGTATGAGCATTAAGTGTAACATTTATTTACAACATTATATTTTCTCTATAACAACATACATTTTAAACCTCACTCACCTTTGCCCCTGTTGTTTCATTTAGGTGGTTATGGTGGATATGGTGCCGGCACTGGGGGCTTCTTCCCAGGAGTTGGACAGAAGGCGGCTAAAAGAGGTACAGCAGATGGCAGAAAATGTCTGGATATAAATGTAACATCAGTTTCCTATAAAGGGAATGATGACACCAGTTAATTGATGCCATGAACTGAATGATTGGTCTATTGATTGGTTGATATTCTATATTCAAACCCATAATGGCATAATTTTCCTCCCAAAGACATGTCCGTCAGATGGACAAACTTTTTCAAATTTGAGACCCAGGGTTACCTTTATAATGAGGTACTGCCTTTAGCACAGGCTGTTCTCATACACTGTTCGTAGCTATACCTACGAAAAGTGATGCACTGTAATTCGTATATATCCCACGAAGTCAATTCATATGTAATCGACGTAATTGTGAACCAGGAAGTATAAAGAGTGCTACATACAGAGGAGGTCGGGGTGGATGGGTGGGTCAAGAAACACCAGACTGTCGCCCGGGAGACTGGACTTCATACCCCGTGTGAAACCAGAAGGTTCATTTATTTGTCAGCTAACTTCCGTGATTAAGTTACGCCACTTTCGTAGTTATTTTAACCCAAACAATGATCTTTTCCTGAACCTAACTAAGTAGTTTTGATGTGCCTAAACCTAACCAAGTTGTTTCCTGTGAAGTCAGAAGCTTATTTTGAAAAGACTGAAGCGGAAATTGACACGTGTGTCACGTGTGTCTGGACATTCATAGACAAACGTATGAAAAATGAGGATTCACTTTTCCAAAGATATCATACGAACCGTTGTATGAGGATACGTTGTTTAGCATCACAGACTCTATGGCAGTCTTTTGGTACTTGTAATGGACTTCTGAGTGTATTTACACTTTGACAAATGGAAAGATGTTGATTTAGATGATCATATCATTTATAATATGTCAAAAACGATTTTGAAGATATCAATTACAGTAGAACATTGTAGAAATCAGATATCTGATATTGTTTTTTATTTCTTATTATTTTTGCATCTTTTGTTTATGGATGCTTCCATTGGACACAACAACAAGTGAAGACATCACTTTTTCCCTTTTAAACAAGCATTCCTTCACAAACTGTTCCCCTGTCTGTGCAGGGGGCTCAGTGGCTATGATGGAAACTGGGGGTCATTAAACATGATGATGTATTGATTGTTGGAACGAGACACTGATCCTGTACCGCTTGTATTGAGTTGTTTGTTTTGATGGCTGCAGTGGTATTATGTGACTTTCTTCTCTGTTTCAACCTCTCAGTAAAAATGCCTCAGATTCCAGGGACCCAAGTTTGGTTCTTATATTTCTTGAGGTGAAAGATCCCCATAGAGGTAGATTGGAAATGGTGTCCTATTTAGAATTTACATTTAATATCTCTTCCTTATGTTAAACAACCTTTTTTGTCGTTTATTGCAAACTCCAGCGCTTGAAGGTTCAAACTGGGGCTTGAGATATCAGAATAAGTATCATCCACATTATTGTTTCACTCAAGCTATGGTGGTCATCTGTCCTCCTGCCTGGTTTAGGAGGTAATCAACTGGACAAATATTCAGCTTGGTTTAAGCATTGTCCCACATTAAAAGCAGACAACAAAACATAAAGCACAATTATTAGGTTCCTGGAGGGTTATTTCCTAAATCTCTTATATTGACGAATATTACTGAAATTCTGGTTTTCCTAATCACAGGTGCAGGAGGAGGCCCTCTGCTACCACATGGAGGTAAGCTGACTCTTGGCGTGATCACAGACTACTGTACGAACTTGAACTGTGCCGTGTGATTTCTGATAGATCTGCATGCTTTCATGTTGTGAGACAGCCAAAATGAATGTTTCGCATTAATAGTAACTCAATATGAAAAACACTGTTTGGCAAACAAGTCTACATTTTTATGGTGTATACCTGCAAACCTTGGACTGTTTGAACTTCAGCCGATCCCAGCGTGACCTTAAAGTCTGCGCCGTACGAGGGGGGATAAGGGTGGAGTCTGTGCCGTGTATGTGCACATGATTTGCTTGAAATTAGGCAGGCTGATTAAGCATGGACTCTGGAGGGCCCAATCACGACCAGGACTGTTCTATGGCAAAGAGCCTACTCTTAAGTATTGGTTGGCAATGACAAAACTGCAGTCCCTAGAATCAATCTGTGCTCTTTTCATGACTCTTGAAATAACAATTAATTCCTTTGAAAGAAGACAGATAAAATAAAACACTCCCTTGCCAAACTTCTCCTCACCAAATCTCCCAGGCCACATACTTACAGGCAGTGCGCAATGTCTGTCCGGCAAAGTTACTGAGAGTTTAAGATTAAAAATGTAAAATAAGAAAGTTTAAACAAACACACCAATGTGTTTTATCCTGCTGCCAAGCTCCCTAACAAGTGAAGCTGACAGCTCATTTCCTTCACAAGGGGATAGCCAAAGAAATGAGGCATTTGATGAGGCAAGGCAAATGCCACGCATGCTGGCTGCCTCTGCTGATTAGATTAAAACTCAGCCATGTTGCTTTTGATCACGAGGTGATGACAGACTAGTAGAGCCAGATTAGCTGCTCTCAATACCAATGGTCAGTCTATAAGGATCTGGCTACCTGCTGAAAAGGTCAAGTCTGGCACAAGCCACACACCTGCTCGTTACTCCTTTTCAGTATCACAGGGCCCTCTAGTGGCCACAGGATGTACAACTATAGAATACTTGTACTCTGATGTTCACAAATGTGTTAATGACTTTAACTTCCAATCTGAAATTGTATATTTATGTTTATGTCTGCACTTTATACTCAAACAGGGACTGGAGGTACAGGAACTGGAGCCGCAGTGCCCGCTGGAGGCAAGACACACACAACACATCATTTTTTTAATGTCATTTTGCAGTTTATGTTTGTCACACTGTGATTTCTGCCTCCCGAGGACTTGTAACACTATTCCCATTCCCCTTAAATTTTTTACTGCTTTAGGAATTCTACATCTCATGCCACAAATTGGCTCTTCGTCAGGCACAGTGGGATTGATTTCTCTGACGAAGAGCCACTTTAGGCTCCAAACATAGTACTTTTCCTAATGTCATAAATCAAAGTGTTTTTAAAGAGAGCAGTTAACAGTGTTGAGAGTCCTTGGGAGGCAGGTATAACAGTTACAGAAAGATGTGTGTATGTTTTTCGCGCTGTATATCTGTTCGATGGGCCAAGTAACATTTCATCTTTTTTTTCAGTACCTGTTATTCCTCAGACAGGCCTTCCAGGAGGTGGTGTTGGTGCTGGAAAGAAAGCTGCCAAAGTGCCAGGTTTTGTAGACTCAACAATAAACTCAAAAGGCTGAAGGCAGACAGGATGCAGTTCACTAGGCAGCAGAGCCACATCAGATTAGTTTTTTTCCATTACATGTGGCATATGTTTGATGTGTTTGGGATTAAAAAATATGCTAATTATTGCACTTTAAATACAGCAGAGTTGATCCGATGTGCTTTACAGAGCAAGGACAAATAGAACAAAAGAACCATACATACATATATAAAGGTGTGTGGGTGTATCTACAGTATAATTACTATATTCTTGTTATATGTTGTTGTATGTTTTCCTAAGGAAAAGTTCTTTAAGTATCACAACATTATCTCCCCTGTGCTAATAAGAGGCTATGAAAAAAATGGCTAATAGTTTTAAAAATCCAACATCCAATATTATGATCTCTCTTCATGAATATATGATATAAACAGCTGAGACATCATAAAAATGAGCCCATGAAGTCAAACACAGCAGAACCTCTGTAGAAACAGTAAGCAGTTGCATCAACCACAGAATGATTACAGACAATAAATTAAACTAACAAGTAGCCTATTTTGTAAGATGCCAGCAGCACCCGCCTGGCTTTGCTGCATCCTGTCTGGCTCTTTTTGTGGTAGTGTTTTGTCATAATGATTTAGAGGCATATCATTTTCCTGTTTAACATTATTATAAATGCCTAACACAACAGATTACTGCTGCTCATGCATGCCAGATCCCTCTCACATTTGTAATGTGGATGCAGAAGTGCAGTATTGTCCTCTCATTGGCTGTGGCAGGTGTGGGTGTGCCTGGACTTTACCAAGGTGGACTGGTGCCAGGACAAGGTTTGTCTCTTTCATAGATCAATCTCAGCCACTATTTGTCACTATTTGTCAAGTGTTCAACATGTAAATGGTCAATGCTTTTGCAAACAAGTACTGTACAGGGATTTAATGAGGCTTTTTCTTTCGGGGTTGCGTATGGTTCCTGCAGGGTTTGGTGGACGTGGCGTGCTGCCTGGAGTGGCCACAGGAACTGACCTAAATCCCAAGTCAAGTAAGATTTAATTTTTCACTCATGAATGTTGGCTGATTTTGAATTCCTTTCATCGCCATTGAATGCTGCTTGTATTTTTATTTTTGAACACTATTTCCCTGCCTTTCTTTTAAACAAAATAAAAACATGGGGAATACAGAACTTCTACAAAGATGAAACAATAGATATATACTTATATTACTTATATCATTCTCTCTCTCTATATATATATATATATATATATACAGTATGTATATATACATAAATATATATACTAGAACATTTTAACATGATTTAATGTTAAAAAAACACATTACTTTTCTCATACCGGCTGTGCTGCAGCACCTCTTTTCACCCTCTGTCTAAATTGCTCTGTTTGAGCTTCTGCCCCATCTTCCCGAAAAGCCCAGTCTGTTGTGATTGGTCAACCGAAACAAACTCTTCGGACTCCGCTCCAACTCCGCTCTAACTAGCTTTGTTTGAGGGCGTGCCAAACTAGCCGCTAGGCAGGTATTATGCAAATATGTTACTTGGTGACATCACCACATTACAGAAGAAAAGGCGGGACTTCAAGCGAGGTGTTTCAGGGAGTTCAGGAGCGGTGTTTCTGTGGGGGAGAATAACTCCTTTTGGCCTTGACTTTGGGCTTTGAAACTTTGCAGACTTTTATATGCAGAAAAAACGATATAACACACTAAAGGAAAGGGGAAAAGCACAAAAGCATAATAGATCTCCTTTAAAAGTAGCCGCCGTTGTCAAAGAACATTATATATCCAAAAATGTTATTGGTCTGTATGCATCTTATCCAAAGGGTAATGCTGCTGGTCCACAATGGTGCGAGGTCTATTTTTGTATCAAGGCCAGTGTTTTTTTCATTGATGAAACTCTGTTTTGTATTTACATTCAAACAATGATCTTCTTTCATCTGAGTGTCTGATTGGATTATGTGATTCATCTTATGCAGTTGGAGGGGTAGGACAAGGAGGTCAAGGACCAGGTAACTTTCTGATTATTGCTGTATTACAAGCAAATATATTTGTAGTTTAGCCAGTATTTTTGGTCTTGGCTGATCAGGAGTTAATTGTATTTCTTGTGTCACAGGAGGCCGTGGGTATGGTGGGCCGATGCAGCCAGGAGTTTTCCACGGATACCCTCTCAAATCACCCAAAGTGCAAGGTGTGATCTGAATCTATACAGTAACTGTGTTATTCAGAAGTTGCATCCTTCTGTTCATATGATTATGATGATGATATGTTCACAGCGACTATTTGAACTTTGTCGATGTTACAGTTCTTTTTTCTCCAGCATACAGACAGTCTTACTCGCCTTATGGTCTGATAACCAATGGGCACTTCTATGGGTACCGTGCTAAGATTTATGGTATTTATTTGTTCCACTTGTCAACTTTCTGGTGGCCCTAAAAGCAGACCATTGCCTCCATTACCTGCTTTGTAGAGATTCTCACAGCAGTGCTACTGGGCTCTTAGTTCTGCAGTGGATGAGACAATCCACGCTGCTACTAAACTTTGCCGCAACAGTTTAAGCTTGCCAACTCACCCGTGTCCATCAGGGAGCTACAAAATCCCATTAATGAAAGGATGACAGGTTTACAAAACTGAATTTATTTGAAAAGATTTATTTAAGGGCTCTTCGCAGGGAAGGGTGTCTTGTATTACCTTGTAGAATTACGATTTCTAAGGGAATTATGATTTCTTTCTTACTTTTCTCTAATTTTTATCATTGTCCTCACATAATCACAGCCATATGATCACTGAAATGACAGTCTTGCCTTTAACATACTGTTATAGCTTATGTTTTTCCTATATTTGATGGGGTATTCAGGGTATAGGTGGTATTTTTTAAGATGGCTTACATTATTTTCATATTTAGACATCTGAACAATCCGATATGCTGTACATTTATATATGAGGATTACTATCTAAACATGGCTTATCGATCTTTATTGAATAATTACTGGTTATTTTTGAATAAGGGACTGTGTGATTGAGGCAAAACAAGCTACACAAGTTTAGCAGCACTGCAGACAGGAGGAAAATTAATGATCCTACTTCACTGTCATCTATAGACTTTGTTATGGTTTTATTATTTTGTTATGCCAACCATGATTAAGTGAACAAATTAATGAATAACACAATTAATATGTGAGAGACTTTAGGGATCAACCAGAAATACATGATTTAAAAAATGCAGCAAACTCAGCTGTTACCAAACACACTAAAAAGCAAAATTCTGCCGCAGCAATGAACTACATGGCTTAAATCTTAACTTTTACTGGGACTCACTAACCTCTTCAATGGTTAAATGTAGTTGTGAACAGCTGTTTTTGTATATTTTAAAGGAATGTGGAATTAATGACGTTAAAAACAATTACACTGCATTTTAAAATATTATTCATTTTATACATGTTATTCAAAGCTACTACAAGGAACTTTCCTTTTGTGTTGATTTTGGCGGTCCCTGTCGACAAATATGGTAGTGTTTCCAAGAGCCAGAGTCCCTTTAAAAAAAACTCTCATTTTACTGCAGCAGGGTCGGATAGTCTGCCCTGTGCAGACCTGGTTCTGGTTCTCCCGTGCCTCCCTTCCCTGCAGCGGGCCCAGCAATACAGCCTGGGCCTCCAGCAGCAGCAGAGCAGCAAGGTGAAGCTTTGCTCCTGGCCGGAGGAGGGGCCGCTGCTGCCGGGTTCCGCCTTCCGTCAGAGCTCCCACTGCAGGTTGAAGGCGGCAGCAAAGCCGGATGTGGTTCTGTCCACGGCGGTCTGGTCGCTGCTGGAGTCTGAGCTGAAGGACTTTTAGTCTCATCTGTTTTCGTGGGGAATCTGACCCAATGACAGGCATTAGGAATAACTATATAGAAATAGACAATATTCTCGCTGATGGTCTCATTTGCTTATATAGCTCATATAGAGGCATCAGTATTAAATTGAGACTGTATCGTAACCAGTTTAAAGTTCCTTATAGTAACTGTAAGTTCTTATGCACAGAATCATTCTGGCTTGTCATTCTCTCAAAGGTTGTTCTTTTCTCTTCAGGTGGCTATGGAGCAAAAGCTGGAGGTGGCAAACTACCTTTTGGTAAAAATACTTTTTTTAAATTTAATGTAAATATTTGGTATAATTGTGGCATCAGTTCAGTGAGTAATGATGTGTCACATTGCAATGTTTCAGGTTACGGCTTTGGTACTGGCGCTGGACTTCCAGGAGGAGTAGGGGGCGCTGGGTCAATTCCTGGATATCCTGTTGGAACCGGTGTGTGTATTTTACAAGTGTGGTGTTAATTGATATGGAGTAGAAAAATAGAAAAGACCAAGGAATACTTAATGTATTTTTTTTTTCTTTCTGCAGGAGTGGGGCCCGGGGGCATCTCACCTGCTCAGGCTAAAGCTGCCAAATATGGTAGTCCTCCACATTCATTACCAAGACAATGTTAATTTGATACAAGTTGTGTAACCTCAGTACAGAACATATTAGTATCTTACTGAAGTCTGTGCTCTCTGCTGCAGGTGCTGGTGGTTTAGGAGGTGTAGGTGGCTATGGCGGTGCTGGTGCTGGTGGTGTTGGAGGTGTTGGTGGTGTCGCTGGCACTGGCGGACTGTATCCAGGGCAGGTGCCAGGAGGTATAATATCCAGCACAAGACGGAAAAAAAAAAAAAAAAAGGTCTATAGCCATGTTAGCGGCCTCATGACTAAAAAGTTCATTCCACACCAGAAAACAGAATTGTTGGATGGTGGAAAATAAAAAGACATAGTTGCCAAACTTTCTCCCTTTATTTGATGGTTAAGAAGAGATAATGATGGTAGAAATGGAAAGAGAGAGTGGCCAGACATTTGACCGCAGTCTTCAGCCATACTCGAACCAGAGGTTTACATGTGATATCTTACATTATTTTCATATTTAGCCATCTAAAGAATCTGGTATGCTGTACATTTGTATATGAGGATTACTATCTAAACAAGGCTTGCCGATCGGTTATTTTTGAATAAGGGACATAATACAAAAAATGCTGCAAACTTAGCTGTTAACAAACACACTAAAATAATTCTGCTGTAGCAACAACATACATGGCATAAATCTTAACTTTTACTGGGACTAACTTACGTATTTCTTTTTCTTTCTGCAGGAGTGGGGGCCGGGGGCATCTCCCCTGCTCAGGCTAAAGCTGCCAAATATGGTAGTTTACCACATTCATTACCAAGACAATGTTTTTCTATTTAGAAAAATATGATACAAGTTGTGTAACATCAGTACAGAAGTGATTTGTATCTTACTAAAATCTGTGCTCTCTGCTGCAGGTTTGGGTGGCTATGGCGGTGTTGGCGGTGTTGGCGGTGTTGGCGGTGGCGGTGTTGGTGGCACTGGTGGACTGTATCCAGGGCAGGTTCCAGGAGGTATAATATCTAGCAAAAAACTAAAAAACAAAACTAAAAGCCTATAGCCATGTTAGGGGCTTAATGACTGAAAAGTTTACTGCATTCTTTTTGGGGGGTTTTCTATGTACTTTAGTTGTAAAAATGTTATCCTATGCTTCTCTCTATTTTACAGCAGGATATGGAGCTGGGTCGAAGGCTGCTAAATATGGTGAGAAATTTCATATTTTCTGTATCATGGAAGAATATTTATAATTATTGACAATAATTATATATTATCATCTTTTTTCATTATCTATTCACCCATTCTGTACATAGCTGAAAAGCTCATAAAATGACCTCAAGTTTAGTAAAAATCTCTCCATTTATATTAACCCGGAGGAGTACCAGGGGGAGTACCGGGAGGAGTACCTGGAGGAGTACCAGGGAGAGTACCAGGAGGAGTACCATGGGGAGTACCTGGAGGAGTACCAGGGGGTGTACCAGGAGGAGTACCATGGGGAGTACCTGGAGGAGTACCAGGGGGTGTACCAGGAGGACTACCATGGGGAGTACCTGGGGGTGTACCAGGAGGACTACCATGGGGAGTACCTGGGGGTGTACCAGGAGGAGTACCAGGAGGACTACCATGGGGAGTACCTGGGGGTGTACCGGGAGGAGTACCAGGAAGGCTACCGGGAGGTGCACCAGTGGTTGGTGGATATTCACCAGCAGCCAAGGCCGCTAAATATGGTATTGTGTATAAATGTGCACTTTTTTCAACTTAACATTATGTTGCACTAAAATTGTCTTCACAAGTACAGAATACTTACTCTATGTGGAGTAAGTATTAGCTATAATTATGTTTTGTCTTGCCCTCCCTTGGCCATGCACACTGAAGGACTAGGACTAGGAGGGACAGGAGGACTCGGAGGCACAGGAGGACAATTAGGGACAGGAGGACTCGGAGGCACAGGAGGACAATTAGGGACAGGAGGACTCGGAGGAGGCGGAGGATATTTTGCTGCTGCCAAAGCTGCTAAATATGGCATGGGACTTTTTTGTCAACTAAATATAAAATCCAATTAATTTCAGAAACATCATTATTTTGTTTTGCTTCGCTCAAGTCTCTTGCAAAAGAGATCCTAATCTCAATGACATTACCTGATTAAAGGTTATACACCAACTATATATACTACGCAGATGGAGAACTTGTTTCCATACAGCCAATAAAATCACTTAATTTTAAACCTTTTGCATCAAATAGTAATATTAGCATTATTTTTTACTAAAAAAAGGATGACGAAATGTGATTTCGGTTGAACTCAAAGTCTGTAAATGTGAACGCGATCAGCTCTCAGCTAGAACAGATGGCTGACTCTGTGGTCTCATCAAATGTTTATTAAAAAGCAACTACAAGGAACTTTCATTTTGTGTTGGTTTTGGCGGCCCCTGTGGACAAAAGCAGTAGTGTTTTCCCAGAATGAAGACTACATTTCCCATGAGCACCACCGCTTCATGTGGTAAAGATCGTGATCTGAAAGAAAGACGCAACTTCTTTTTAATACTATTTTTCCTTTTTTATCAGCTGTTTGTAGGATGCATATCGATTTACTAGGTTTTATTAGGTTTACTCCCTTCAATGGTCAAGCCTCTCAACTTTATACAAACTGCTGTCGATTGCGTGCATGTTGCTCACAATCACAGAAAGCTTTGCGGCGCTTGCTTTGCTTGACAAATGTTAGCTACATTCAAATAAAACTGAAGCGTTTGCTAGCTTTCTTTTAGCCACCAACGTAAATTCATATATTGATGTAAAACCATGTCTCGTAATGTATTTCATAAATAAAATAGATACATACCAGTGTAGGAGGAAGAGGTTAAATGAATAGTTTAAAATCCCACAATTCTCTCCATCTGTTGAAAGACCAAGGTTGACTCTTGTTTTTGCCCGTCTTCTATCACTGTCCTTTTTAGTTTTTTTTTGGTTCTTCTGTGAGTTATTTTCTTTTTCTCTTTGTTGATCTTGACCCAGTATCAGCCATAACCACAAAATATAACGTAAAAAATTAAATTCTCTAAAGAAAAATCTCCTGCTTCCTTTTAACTTGCTAACGTACTACTCACTGCCTAACGTTGCCTGTGAAAATGTAAACATAGGCTCTTCTGGTCTGCGTGCCGTAAATCTTTTAGTCTGATTTCATGGTGACAGGCATTAAGAAAACTATGTAGAAATAGCCAATCTTCTAGCTGATGGACTCGTTTTCTTATATAGGTCATATAGAGGCATCAGTATTAAATTGAGACTGTGTCATAACCAGTTAAAAACACCTACAGCCTACAGTAACACAACCACACTAGGTTCTGTCATTGTACTCACAAAAGCATCTTCTTCCTATTTGCTCTATATTAATTGCCAGCAAACTCATTTAAATTTACTAGATGTAACCATGCAGCTAGTTTTACATGAAAAGACTCATTAGATAAACTTGTTTTCCACAGGAGTAGGGGGACAGGGAGGCACAGGAGGATTAGGAGGAACAGCCGGACTGGGAGGCACAGGAGGATTTGGAGGAACAGCAGGACTGGGGGGCACAGGAGGATTTGGAGGAACAGGAGGATACTCTGCTGCTGCCAAAGCTGCTAAATATGGTAATTATAGATTACTATGAAATCTCAGAACTTGTTGTGTGTTTCCTGTGGACGGATATGGATTCTTAGCATCCAGTGATGTGTGAGTCAGATAATACCAAAGGCCAGGTGGTAGGACATGACAGAAACCTGAAAGGCGCTGAAATTGAGTAAAGAGTGACCTCTTGGATGCCTCTATAGTAGATAAAACATGATAAAGTTCCCTCTCGGTTTTCCTTCCAGTGGATAAAAACATGATGAAGTGCCCTCTTGGTTGCCCCTACGGTAGATGAAACATGATAAAGCGCCCTCCAGGGTGTCCTTAGAGAGGAGAAAACATAATAAAGTGCCCGCTAGTATTTTAAGTGTGCATGATTACATGATTGACTTTTGCATTAAAGGTCCAGGTGGTGCAGGGGTAGTTCCAGGTGGTGGTGTAGGTGGAGGAGGAGTTCCCGGAAGATTCCCCTTTTTACCAGGATATGGATGTAAGCAAGCCCCACAGACCTTTGACCTACACAAGAAATAAAAGAGATGTTTTATTAATTTGGTAAAATTCTAAGATCACTTTTTAATCGAACCTTCTGGGCATGTTGTGTTGCAGCTTTGGCAGCCGGTGCTAAACCTCCTAAATATGGTGAGACTGTGACCATTTGACACAGTGTAATGATTACCATGTCATAAGGTGTGGCCTGACTTATTTCTCTTATGCAGTGCTGATCTACTCACTGATTTTTATGAAAACACTATTACATAAATCCAATGTTACAATCAGGTTTTGGAAAATTGCACCTTAAATGCAATAATAGATGTAATTTGGTTGGCTAAAATGGTAGTGGCAGTAGCTTACAAATAAATTCTGTTGATTGTAATCTTTCATCTGTAACAGTGTAAGAGAGATTAGTTCTTTATTCACTCCCCAACAGGAGTCCCAGGAGCAGGCCTAGGAGGAGGCGGAGTTCCAGCGGGAGCAGGACAGGTACTTCCTGGTGGTGGCGTCTATGGTGGTAAGTTCTGTGGTGGCAGTTTCTGTTAAAACAAGACACAAACCAAAGTAACAACTTGTCTTTCAGTGAATTTAATACAAAAGCATACATTAATAACTAAAACATCTGCAGATGGACTCACGAGCACAGCCACCTGTTGTGGACTGTGGCAAGTGAGCCCCGAATACAAAGAGTAGTCAGTATTTATACATTTAAAGCATAACACGAAGATAAGTGCAAAGAAGAAAAGAAGAGAAGGATAGAAA